>DWME01000671.1:0-30742 GCA_018244795.1 Parelbella ahira ahira
GTGTGTGAAGTCTGCCAACCCGCACTTGGCCAGCGTGGCAGACTATGGCCTTAACCCTCTCAATATGAGAGGAGACCGATATTCCAACAGTGGAATGACTTATGGGTTGATTATGGTATTATGGTAGTAAAACTGATCGAATTACTTTAACAATTATACATAGTAAAATTAACTATGCACATAGAATCTTTGCCTTGGTCATTAACTTTGTTGATTTTCCTCCAATATTTGATAATGATATCATTATGTACATTATACATATATTATTTAGGTCACAGTAAGATCGTGTATTTGCCTTGCGAATCTCGATAAGAGGTAGTGTATAAAAAGCGGTCTGAGGAAGCAGTTTGTTTAAATACTAGCTTAGGTAAAGGAATTGAAAACAGACAAGTAAAGTGTAAAGTTATTACTATAGTTTAAAATATACGATATACATAGATATATAGTACTTTAAAAATTCCTTGAACAACGTAACGTAACATAACGTAAATGAAAAACGTCACGCCAGTAATCCCCGAATTTCTAATAGTATTCCACATTTTGGATTTTTGTCTGGCGTAGGACATTGGCTCATCACCTATTTCATGATGGAACGTAAACTTGACTGGTGAAACATGGAAGTGTACTACATTTTTCTGCCAATTATAGGCGTGATGTTACGTTTCTATATTATTTACAAGCATAAATTTACTAGGTACTATCATTAGTGAGGAGCGTGACGATATTTTTATCTCTCTTATTTTTGGTAATCGATCTAAATGAAAAATATTCTACGATGAATAATTTTTTTATTAGTAATGGAATTTTTAAAGTCGATTCGTTAGTTTTGGAGAATCTCCCCAACAAAGATCTAGCCGTTTTATAGACATTCAAAATAATATGTAGTTATGTTTTTTGAAAATTCAATAATTCACTATAAGTATTCAATATACATTATTACGCTTAAAAATTGCATTAGACGTGGCTAACCGCATTAGAATCGGACGACGCGTTCGTAATAAAATGTCGTAAGTCATAAAATACCAAAAAATAAAAAAAAACATTAAAATTTTAATCGGATTGACATTCTTCTCCCGTATTTTTCTTGCGCTTAAGAACTACTTGAAAATAGTGGCAAGTTTCAGAAATGACCGGAAAGGTAAACTGTTTTTCAGATTATTTATTGTAGAAAAGGAAATAAATGCAGATGGATCCTAATAATATATAGGAATGTAGGTACGTAAATGGGTCATGCAACATAGTCACATAAAATCACCACTATATAACAGTTTAAAAGGAAAACTCCCTCTGTTTTTCTGACTACGTATTTCAGGGTTCATCCCCCGATGTAAATGTGTGAGTGGCCGCTTCAAAGGGACCGATAAATATTTATTGGTACTTACAAATTTGTCGCCAGTACGGTGGGGTTTTGTTATTTTTAAATTTCTTTCAACGTACATACATATACATACGTGTGGTTCAGTACAGCAGCAAGGAGACCTGTGTCAAACGATGAAATGATAAAAGGTTTGACGATGATCATGACGTTGTGTATTAAAAACGTAAAATGTATTTAGGGGTGAAAAGGGATGTCTTTTGGCTGACGTACTCTTTATTAATTTTTAAGATTTAGTCAACCGATTCTCTGTTACCACAGTAAGTGCTTATTAGAATGTAAATTATATCAGCGATATTTAATTCAGTAATTCAATTGTTTTTTTTTTCTTACAAAAGTAGCAAGCGATACTGATATTAATATCGTAATAAGTCTCATTGAGCATTATATACACTTGTAGCGAATGTTAAACAATATTCAAGTTTCATTTGAGGGTTTTGAAACAAGTATAATGTGTGCCGACTCCACCTTTTAAAAAAGAGATGATTTTATTACTTTCGTAAGTAATCTCTGAAAAGGTTCAGACATCATCATTAAAAATTTTATTGTTGTGTCTACGGCTCACCTCTCAAAATAAGAAGACTTGAACCATAATCTGCCATTTTTAGCCAAGTACTGATTCACAGACTGCTGATACAAAAGTAATCGGGCCACCCCGAAAAACGCACGTGAGTTAAGCCGGTATATACATGATCGTGTATACAAGTATACCTATAGATGTGTTTTTCCTAAAATGTTGATTTTTACCAACTTAAAATACAAACTAAGATGCCAAAATAATCGGAACATTTATCAGTATATAATAGAATCATTTACTATAAATTAATTATACTTGACGCTGAAACTTCCCACGCGACCTAAAAAGGCTTCATTGTTACATATCGCCGGAAAGGCTTCCAACATCCGGTGTGACGCTTCCGGTGACATTACACGCTTATATAGACGCTGTTCTGATGAATACAGACTTTCGTGTCTCTTCATTGTAAGCAGTGAGGGTAAGTAAGGGTTGCGTTCGCTGTAATATTATGTGTCACGAAATGTGTTCCCGACAAGTAATTAGTTTTTACTTTATAGAGAGAGGACTCTAGAAACAATCTATCATTGTATGTGTTACGTTTTACGATAATTAAAAAACTGAAACTCCTCACTAAAAAGTAAAATTTGAACTACATTGCTTAAACATAAATTCAACACTTATGTGTTAGGTTTTAGAGTTATTCGTTATTAAATACCTAATCAATTTAATCGTTAATAACAGCTAATGACTAACCAATTATTGTCTACACATGATTGCCTCGTCGAGTGTCCGAGTCCTGGGTTCAAATCCCGGGTCGGGTACTATTGGATTTTTCTAATTTAGAATTTCTAATAGTGACTAGGAATCTGGATCTGTACCCGGTGTATGGCAATAGGCTCACCACTTATTCCATGGGACCTAAATGTAACTGGTGTAACGTGGAAATGTACTAAACACTTCTGCCTACCTCTTCGGGGATAACAGGCGTGATGTTACGTTTTATTTAACTAACTAATTAACGATGCCAATAAACTCATCTGCCACAAGGGATATATAAAATAACGGTTGAAAGGTAAAAGTATACCCGCCTCTTCCTATCCTTTCGGGGAAATGTAGGCGAGATATAATCTTAATAATTAACAAAAACTGTCAGTCGTAGGACTGCACGTCAGAAGTGAAACCTTGACGTGACGGCGACGCGATATCAGTGCTTTTATCTTATCCGAAAAGTGCCCAACTTGCTAGGTTTTTCTTAATAATCAGGCCACTCGACACCGACTACGTTGGCGACCAATACATGAATCTGTTTGATTTTCTGCATTGGGTACAAATGTAAAGCGTAAGCCATCTTAGTAGCAACATGTGATGTGAAGACGCAGTTGAATGAACGCTGAACGGATTTCGATTGTACGCAATAATAATTTATTGTTCCAAACTATCGCAGATATCTCTCGGACTACGGACTCGTAAACAGCTCGATCGAGTAAATTCCCGCAGATATCGTCAATTTAACAGTCGCTCGTGAAAATCACGACGCTGCCAGGGTGGTTCTGGTTTCGAAGTGCATTAACTGAATATATTTTTATTTATTTTTTATTATAACGTTCTTATATAATCACGCCAAATCCCTTACTGGGTAGTTAGCAACGGTGCAAGATATCTTTCTTTGTTCTTATAGATCTTACGTGCTGCGCTTCTCGTGATCTTACGTTCCGTATTTGTAGCAGACAACTAAATTGGTACACTAATAATTTGGTCTACATACGTTCGGTAAGTTGTATCCCGGCGAGGTAGTTTTTTATTGGGGTTTACCACAAATTCAACCTCGATCACGTGACAATGCGCTTACAAATCGTAAAGACTAATAGCGACTTATCTGTGGAGAGATAAACGAGCAGTGGGTTAGGAAGCACCACGAGCAATTCGTTAGGAAGGTCATTTGATGGTGGACACGTCTTCGTAAAAAAGGGTAAATTGCCATTCTACTACATGCTTATACGAGCATACTTTGAATATGTCACGACACTACATTTATTATTTGGTCAGTGTATGTGTATGGATGTAAAATGTATATCCACATAAGTACATACATACATATATGTCTATAGTATGTAGGTATATAATTTATCAGCTATCTGATTAACATTGGGCAGGCGCGGTCTGCTTTGAAGATAGGTGGCAATGTGTGGGTATTTCTCAGGATATTTATTTACTTATAATTGATAAATTATAAAAAACGTAACATCACGTCCGTAATCCCCGAAGGTGTAGACTGAGGAGTATGGTACATCCCTACGTTTCACCTCGCGCTTGTAGCCCCTCGATCAACGAGGCAGTCATGTATGTTGAATTGCTGATAAATAAACGTTGACATGTATATTAGCACTATTAAGTGGTGTCCTTAAAATATTAGCAACATTTATTTCAAGTCCTAGGACGTCTTGCATCATGGTAACCTCAATGAACGGCCATAAATGTTTATTGTTTCTAAAGCAGCCGATATAAATGTTGAAGACGCTCTCCACGTCTCGTCAATCCTTTTCTCTCTTTATTTTGAATAAATTCTCCCTTTTCCTTTCACTTACAATCATTGACAGGATATAAAATGACTTTAAGACGCAATGTCTCCTCTCCGAGCGATAGAGTCGCTTTCATTATCAAAATAAATGTTAATGAAATAGATTTTATGAATGCGATATGTAGATCAAATATTTTATCGGGAATAAGAGTGGCAGATTTTTTGTAATCCTCCGCAATTCAAACAAAATATTAATGGGTTTTTATAACTTGAAAATTTTAATAGTAGGACGGAGTTTGGAAGTCTGCTCCGTGTATGGTTTCACCCCTTACTCCAAGGTGGTGTTTATAAAACAACTGATGACAGTGTACTATACTCTTTTGTCTACTTTTTTGAGGAAATACAGACGTGGTGTTATGTTAAGATCTTCATATAAAATATAACTTTGGCAACTTTCTGACACAGGAGATGAAGATGTTCAAACTCGACAAAGCCGCGGTGTGCTCTAGGAAAACAATAAACATGTCCGCCGTAGACCGCGAGACAACGTACCTGTGCGACGTTTATCGTATTACGAACTCGCTGCTCGTAAACAACACATTACACTGAGTTTATGAGGCTTGTCACGAAACTATCTAAATTATGGAGTCACGCGTATGTTTCTTTACCGAAATGTATAAACTATCCCGTTGAGTTAAGGTATATATTCGCTCGATCGCATTTTGAAATGTTCTATCGTGATACCACTCTGTATTAATCCTGTAAAATCATGCGAACTTTGGAAAATTAATTTATCTGTATCTTGTTATATAGAATAGAAAGTTATATAGAATAGAATAGAAAGAATGAATGACAGTAGACCAATGAAACATATTTATAAGAAGAATGAAAATAGGAGACGCGGAAGAGGTAGATTTAGCCGTACATACTTAAATCAAATCGGAGACATCTTGAAGTTCCTTCAATAGACGAGCACGAATGACGACTTGAATGAATGTACATAAGGCGTAAGAATTCTGTTAAAACTTACGTACTTTACGTACTCTTAGCAGATGGAAATCCTTAAACTGGGAAATAGCCATGATAATTTGTATGTATGTATGTATATATGTATGTATATATGTATGTTATTATATCGAAAAGTTTATTTGTTAGAGGTAAATTCGTACCAGAATTTTAGAAATAAAGGTTATCATTTTATGACCGATTGCCATATCTATCTGATTTTTTCAAATTTGACGTCGTTCTTCTATATTATATGTATATTAATCTCTTCATTCACGCGTGCCTTCTGGAGACTTCGTGGAGACTTCTGTGTCTCCGATCAGCCAAAGCCTCACTTATTTGGTTGAATAAGGTAATCATGACCTGCCTCGGCACCTGCAACCTGTATTTCTGTTTTATCACTCTTTCTGTCAAAACCGTCGGAGCAAGATCTTTCTTATTTTTACACCGTCACTCTATTATACGAGTACATTTTATTTTATACCAACTTTATGATAATTTCGTAAGAAATATCTTAAGTATTGCGGGCAGACTTTGAAAATTATTGTTATAATAATGGTATGGCGCCGTCTCCGTTAACGATTATAATACATTAGATAATGTCATGAACCGAGCCAGATGAGGTTAATAATGAGGTGTTAATTATAAAACTATAGGTTGCTGTAGAGTTAGCTAATTTTTGACCCCCTTAAAGCTCATGTCTCAGATGGGGCGATACCAAGAAAATATATATCTACTTTGAAACATATCTATGCTATTTATGATTAAATGTATATACAGATACACGTATATATGAGACAGATAAGCTGCCTATCTGATTCGTGTGTAACACACATCATTAAGTGCATGTTTTAAAATCATTATTACTCGTTAAACGATAAAGATAATCGTGTACGAAAACTTAGATGGCTGAGAGTTCTTTATAAACCTTTTTGGAAACGTGCGAACGCGTTCTTGGGCAGCGTGGTGAACTATTACCAAACCCTTCTCATTCTGAAAGAAACCCTTGTCTAAAGTGATCGATACAAGAGTTGATGAGATGAAATGAGATTAATGTGTGAATTTAAAATACGGAACTGTGTTCTGTTTTGCAATATGTGTTTTCGCTTTAGTATCAACAAATTAAATTATAAATGTATTTAATATCCTAACAATTTTATTCGTCCGCTTAACTTTGCATATTAAACATCTATATGTTGTATCATAATCTAAACAGATAGTTTTAACATGAAAACCAATTTAGTCTTCTATTCTTGGATTATTGGTTCTCTTTTGTAATTTATTATAACGTTACCGTCCATTGAAAAGGTTCCACAGAAAATATCCTAGGTTTTCTTACTCTAAGTAGCAGGAAATTTGTGCGACCCTACAAATTTTCTTTTCAAATATTTCTTCATTGAACTTTTAAGATTTCAGGAATTCAAAATTATATTTACCTCGAGATCAAATAGAATTTAATGAAGTATAAAATAATAAGAATTAAACTGAGAAATAAACTGAGGTAATTATACTGATGTATTTAAGGCAATAACAGTTTGTAGGTACTTGTTAATTTTATTTGAGACACGACTGACTCTTTATCGGGTTACTCACCACCTGGTTTAACTTTTTTCGTCTGATACCTGGAGTCGATGGTCTCTATAGTTGTCATAAGCTGTCTATAAAACGTTATCAAAAATGTTAAGACTGGTTTGAATTTACCACTAGCTTGGCCACTAATTTATTATCTGTTAACAAATATATAGTGGATCGATTGTGATTAATGGGACGTATATTTCAGATGCTCAGTAGATGCGATGAAATAAATAAGTGGTCATTCATCCCTTAAATTAATAAAGAATACATACAGGCACCCATTCATTCAATCATTCAATTAGCTGTGTGAGTGCTTTAAAATACTTACTTTTAAAACACAAATGTCGAATTATACTACAAGAATTATCATTCTGTAAATCTAAATTAGAAATGATATAATTCTGTTCACTTTGTATGACGTATATTTCGTATATTTCGAAGCATATCTTCAGCAAAAATACACATCTACCTGTGTACATATATGAATAAGTGTATGTATATGAATATAGTATACAATAATATATTTTATAAGATACAACATACAAGTGTATCATAACAGTAATAGATAGCTAATATTATAGTAGACAATAACATCCAACAGATCTAAATTTGGAATTATTACACAAAAACAAATTAAGCCTCTTATGAACTCGGCCAATGAGAATTTCTGAGAATACACAGTTATTATTTATATTTATAGAACAGAAATATTGCTCAGTGAAATATAACACGTGCTCTCGAACATCGTCCCACGCCCGGCGTTGTCGGTATCGATTTATGTAAATGTTAACTTGTTTGTGTTTTTGTATGCGAGGTGCTTATTAATACCACAGTTGAGGGCCATCGATTACCCCTTGCTCCCGGCGACGGGGTATTTTTCATCATTTTTTCCACTTCTTATATAAAACGAACAACTTGCAATATAGGTGAACGGCGAATTTACGAAGCACAACGAAGTGTTTTTTAAAGATCAAAGTAGAACGTTAATAAGGCAAACACATTTAACGGGATGTCGTGTTAAAATAAAATTTCTCACTGTTTTTAAAGTGTATTTATAATTTAAAAGTTATAAACCTGTTAACAGTAGACAACAATATTAATAAAACGAATTACAACCAAACTGACCAACGGTTCTTTTTGTACAGTTCTGTTCTAGGTCCGTTGTCCATGGGCGGCAGTGGCCATCTATGACTGCTATCCGTTCGTTTGTTATTCTGTTCATATAAAAATATCACGTTTCATTTTAAAGGAATAACTTAATTTGAATCTTAATTACAACGTCGGCATTAAGTATTATAAAATTATCGTTAAATACGATGCTGAATGATAATTTTAATAAAAACCTTAAAATAATGTTTAATTTTTTTTTCGGAACATCAAAGATGTCGTTGCCGGTCGTTATGTAGGTGCCAAGGGAGACACAAAAGGTACTATTTCGATGTTTAAAAAAAGTAACATCACGCCTGTAATCCCCGGACGGGTAGGCAGAGGAGTGTAGTACACTCCCACGTCACCAGTTACGTTTAAGTTCCATGGAATAGGTGTTGAGCCTATTGCCATACACCGGGCGCTATTTCGATATTTTCTTCAATTAATACACATAGTATATCGTATAGTTTTTAATTCACGTGTGTAATAGTTAGCTTTTACTATTATATTGTTACGTCGTCGGGTCTCTTGCGGGCTGGGTACAGAGCACCTAGTGCCAAATATCTTTATCATTACAACCTTGACGAGTCTGTACAGTTGTCATTCATTGTTTCAGAGATAAATTACAGTGTGTTTTCAGGTGAGCGAGTAAAGTTTAATATGTTCGGATGCTATTTATTACCGTTAACATCGCATGACGTACTTTTGTAGTAATAGCCATATTCTTGCAAAACTTGGCCCATGGTCATAATAATCAGATAGCTGATAAGCTACACATATTATATGCATTTCTATAAACATACATAAATCAATTTTAAACGTACACGTAGTTAAAATTCTTGTACTCATCAAACAAATATCGGTGTTGAGTGGGAATTAAATGGTAAAACGCCCCATTTTATTAACAGGTTACGAAATGCAAGTTCAACCAGAAGGTCAATACAACACAGCTTTTTTTTTTTATATTTACCAAAACTTAATGAAACACCGGTATAAAAACAAAGCAATACGCTTGTAGCGTGAGTACGACGTGAGCAGTAGTAAAAGGTATCGTTCAAATGATCAAGAGTATTATCTTCATTCTTCGGAACGTTCGTTCATAAGCAGCCAGTGTCGGTCGTTACAGCAAGATAACAGTCGTTAAACCTCGTCGGATGGCTTAAGAACGATTTAATGACTGACTTGCGTGTTAGTTCTTTCCGCACCAGACCACCCCGGTCCTTCATGGCACTATTATTGTCCGTTACAGCAAATTATGTTAAATTTTATAATCGGAAACCACATGTAATATCAGCAGTACGAATTGAACCTCAGATCTGCAGATGGGGTGGTTCAAATGCAAACCATAGAGCTATAATTATTTTTTGATATAGGTATTAGGCGCGATGGCGCTCATTGGGGGAGGCCTATGTCCAGCAGTGGACCGAAATAGGTTGTTGAGGACGATGACGATGATGGGTATTAAGGAGGAAATATAACAAGATACCTCCCACTACACATTAAGTCCATTTGAATCCATTACAATTTGTCAGATTCAACTTCAAAATGTACTCTGAAGTTTTTGGACAACTTTCAATGCTATTGTTTCTAGTTTGTCTTTCAGGTCTCTCTCCTGCAACTTGTTTTGGGAGTTTGAGCTCAAATTGATTATTTTATTAGGATGGTAAGCTATATATAGTTATAATATATATGTACATTGTACATGTATAAATAACACACCTAGTAATGATAAAACACATTAAAGAAATAAAAACAATAGGGTTTGAGGATTTGATTGAGATACAAAAAAGTAATAGAACTCTCCTCGGACAAAAGCCTGCGTTACCTTCAGCGCTGCGACTCGTATTAAGCGGCGATACCAAAATAACTGACTTTCGGTTTGTATGGAGCGTTAGTAAGCACATATTCCTTCCTGCTTTCATTTGCATACTGATAATGTTATTCATAACCTAATGAATCCAGTTCTGCTTAAAAACTAGATATTACATTTCTTTGTATGTACCTGTCATACCATATATCTGTCAAGGCGTAGCAATGATTAATTATTATCAGTAATTAAATTGTATAACTACAGTTTTTTTTTTATTACTATGGTCAAACATGGTTATAAAAGTTACAAAATGTACATAGTTTTCACAAGATTAATTATTTTAGCGATACATTCAGTATATTTTTTTTAAACAATATGTGAATTTGTTACTCAGTGCTCTCTAGCAACCCTAAAAAGGGGCCCGGCCTGATATTGTTAAGCGTGGTTATAAAGTATATTTTCTTTAATGATCATTGATAGGAGTCACGTGTTGAGAAAGAGTTCAGCACGATTATGTCAGCCGTTCACTGTTAAGTAGTCCGACTTGCACACAATGCGGTAGTTGTCTCTACCAGCTGTCCTTTCTACAAATAGTACTTGCAAACCCACTTAAAGTTACCAGCAACTTGCAATGCTATTTGCCCGAGTTTGTCTTTAAGGCCCGTCTGACTTGTTTCCGCGAACTGGGCTCGGAATTTTTGAGTCTATTATAGTAACCAGATGGACCTTGTCACTCATGATATGACAGCAATAAGGCAACTTGCAGAGAGCTTCTAATTCAAGATGTTTTCCTTAACACAAATCTTACCAAGAAAGCTATTACTGCAAATACTAATGATAATCACACTAGTTGTCTTATTTAGTTTTTGTTACTTTTATTCTTGCAATTGTATAATAAAAATGATACTAAACTAATCAACAGCACTATTAATATAGATATACTCATATCGTCACGCCTGTTTCCCATACGAGTAGGTAGAAAATAAGAATTTCCACCAGCTACGGTTGTGGCATACTCCTTTCGCCTGTTGTACTTTAATTAATGTCGTCATAAATGCTCTTTCTTTTCTTATTACGTATTCCGGTAAATTTACTCTCCATTAAAATAGGGATGAAAGTGTTAGATATTACGACGCTTATTGTTAAAAACGAAACATAAACAACCTCCAGATCAGAGCATATCACCAAAACAGAGTAACCCCTTTACAAATTTCTCACATATCAATTTGACTAATTACGCCATTCACTGTTTACATCGCGCGAATATTATATAACTGCTCAGAAGTTATTTATACAAGTGAAGCAGTGGAAGTAAATGGAATTGCTTGTAGTTCCACCTCCTCCTACCCAGCGAGATATCTACAAATACAACTTAATAGAAGTTTAATCCTTTACAATTTGTCAGTACGTACTCCCAAGTTTCCGGGAGCTTCAATGCTATTGGCTCGAGTTTGTCTTAAGGTCCGACTAACTTGTTCCGACTCGTCTTAGATTTATTATTCTGTTGGCAACTTCGTTCTGATATCTCTCCGACTTACAATTATATTGTATCCATCTGTCTTTCAATGATGAACTCTATTTTTTGATTATCATATCTGCATAATTACTTCAGGACAGGGCGCGACGGCGCTCATTGGAGGAGGTCTATCTCCAGCAGTGGACTGAGATAGGCTGATGATGATGATGTTGATGATGATGATGATGATGATGATGATGATGATGATAATTACTACGTATTTATTTAGTTAAGTTGTCACGCAGCATTGAGTCAGCGGCTGTCGACAGTCGTTCCTTAAACGGGTTGTTAACGATGATGAATTGTATAGAATTAATATTGCATTCCAAATATGTAGAAAAGAATGTAATTTCAGTGGACAATTATGTGTTCCAACAGTTTGTATCTGTAGTGGGTTCGCTTGAAGTCCATTCATAGGTAGCTCCCAGGTGGTAGTCTATTTTGTGGTTAATTTACACGGGTATCCTGAAGGTCAGACTCGTTAAAATTAATGCCTGTTTAAAGATGAGCGATCCCTAAAGGAACAATAACCTGAGCCCCACTACGCAGTCGCAAGTTCAGGGTTTGATTAATCTAGTGAGTTTAATTACTGTTCAATTTGTATTCTGTTTTCCGAGAACTGTGCTCATTTCGTGTCCTAAGGGATGTTTTGTTTATTATAGGTGGGGCTTGGGGCATCGTTTTAATGTACAATATTTTTAATCGATAATAAAAATCATGGCTCTTGCGATTAAATATTTCTCTTGTGGATTGGTGTTTATAGATTGATCGCTGGAGAGTTTAAGATCATTCTGGAATATTGACTGCCCCATTGGTCGAGTGGTTGCAAGCGCGACTGCTGATCGGGAGTTTCTGGGTACAAAACCCGGTCCGGGTACTATTGGATTTTTCTAATTTAGAATTTCTAGTAGGCACTCGGAGTCTAGATCCGTGCCCGGTGTATGGAAATAGGCTCACCACCTATTCCATGGGACGTAAACGTAACTGGTGAAACTTGGGAGTGTACTACACTCGTCTGCTTATCCCTTCGGGGATTACAGGCGTGATGTTACGTTATTCTGGAGTATTTACCAGAATAACGTAACGACACGACATGAAACATGTCATGAAACGACTCATGTACCAACACATATTTTATAAAACAAAAGCGTAATTTTGCCAAATAAAAGCAGAAAAAGCATTCAGGCTCACGCCTGCTGTGTAAATATAAAGAAAAGTATATTTAAGCATAAGCATTGCTATTGAAATATGTACGATTTTTAAGATGTTATTTTCATTTTCAATTTGGGATAGAAGAGTAAACTACATTTATGAAATATGTTAGTCCCTTATAAAAATAAAATTCAAGTCCTTTTAGATATAAATCTGGTACTCATTTTTGAATTAATTTTAGTTCTCCTAAGTCTTGTTATATTTTCACATTATTCCCTACTTCTACTCGATTCATTGAACGTAAGTAAAAAGTTAAATATTTGATTTTTATTGTAACTCAAATTACTTTTATAATTCCACAACTCTCAAACAACTTTTCAAAGAGAATTATGCTCGTAAACTTCTCCGTCACATTGGGAGCATTATTAGCAAAAAAAATCGTGTTTTTGGTGTAAAAATTACAAACGGGGTGAAAATTTATTTGTCTTTTTTAAGTAGCATGCATAAGTTCACACAGGTTAATCTGTCTATATGTAAAATTATATTAAAATCGGTTAAGCTGTTCTAATCTGAAATATTACATTTAAACTTGACTACATTTATACCCGTGATTTGAGTAACATCGTATAATTATGATAAAACACATCTTAAACAATGTGAAATATCATTCTGTATGAAGTATTTTTCAAACTGAATTTTCTTTATACTGTTCGAAGAAAAAAAACACAATGCTCTTTTTCGCCGTTAAGCAGTAGACTGCCTTTAATTTGCAAGCGGGTGTAAATGAAATATTGATAGAAAAACTTGGCAACTTGTATATCACTATTAATTTATTAATACGTCTTTTTTGTGTATATTATAAATATATTACACGCTCCGGCTATAGTTGGTTCTGCTTATATATAGAGGACGAGGTGTCCTCGAAATATGATATACGATAAATGAATAGTCGAATGTGACAAATGGCTTTATTGTACGATCCACGATAATTAGCACAAAAAAACAGGGCCAGCTCATTGTTTGACCGCTCCTTTGTGTGGGATCAACAATAATCTCGTATTACGAGTATGTTGGAAACATATAGCAGACTATTCACGGAATGGAAACATTATTATATCGGTGTGCGTGGTCAATGAACTGGAGCACTACATGACTTGTTATACTTATTATTATTATATCATCAAGCCAGATCCCCTACGAGATAGGCAGAGAGTACCATATATCTCAATCTTTCAATATTTATGACTGTTTTTTACACTACTTATATGATGACAATAGAAACATTCATACGAATTGTTTCTTAATAAGAAAAATATTTTGTCTTTAGCAATATGGGTGAATAAAATTTCTTAAGTCCAAAAGTGTTGCAATACTAAACGAAAACCGCCGTTGTGGCTTTCTCGATTTCCACGGTTTTCGCTGAGCCTAGTACGATTCACAATATTATGCTGTAGCATACATTGTGTGCTTGCATAAAACGAGGATTTCACGTGTGGCATCCTTTTTATAGAAAGAAAGAAAATTTTATTTCGCCGAACCAGTGCTACAGCTGGGAACGAAAAGTAAAAATAAAGAGGGAAAATATTGTTTCAAAAGATAGGTATTATATTTAAGCTTATTATTATATTATTATTTATTATACATTTTCTGAGTTTTATACATTGTTCTTCGAGCACTCTCTGGAGTTCGATAACAATTCGTGTAACTTTATTGTACGTTAATAAAATTTCATTTGTCTATTCTTAACAATAATTTTACCCTGACTATAGCTTTATTTTATTGCGTTCATTAATCATTTATTTATAAATCGTGTTTCATTTTAAAACGTACGTTCTCCGTTTACTAGTTTTACAATCGTTAGTAAAATTGTTATGAGAAATGAAAATCGGCATTTCGCGTTTACTTTCGAACGTCATCCTCGAATTCATTGGCCATTTATGAGAAATGTTGCGCTCGTTTCATTCGCAAAGCTTCGGTGCCAATGAATTTTAAATGTATTCAGTTAACATGCAAATAGTTCAGGCCAGTTAACTAGTTATCGGCCATCTAGCTAGCCTTTGACACGGTTTCGGCTTGTATGCAGTGCGCTTCGCAATTCCCAGTTTCTCTTATCGTAAGCAGTTGTTTAGAGTACGACAGTACTCGTATATGTAATGCGTTGTGTGTAAAGGCTTAAAATTATTCATCAATTACCTTTTAATGGGCAGGCCACATCGCTCGAGTGACCGGCAACCGATGGGGAAGAAAGGTCATCGAGTGGCGCCCATGTCTCGGTAAAAGGAACGTAGGTCGCCCTCCTATCAGATGGTTTGCCGATATGAAGAAGATAACAGGAAGTTGCTGGATTTGGACGGCCCAGTACCGGATGAAGTGGCCGATTAGGGGAGGCCTAAATCTAGCAATGGACATCGAGAATCTGACGATGAAGATAATGAACCTTTTAATATCTCGCTCTTCGACACGGGTGTCCTGGAATGAGAAGGGTTAATGCCATAGTACGTCATGCTGGCCAAGTAAAATTAACTCGGGAACACCGGAGTCGGAAGTTAAATTATAATCGCTAAGCTTATTAGGTATGATGCTATTGATGATAAAAGATGATAAAAGGATCACGAATCGTGATCATGAAGATCGGGTTAAAAATAAGTGTAACTGTTGTATGTTTGAAAAACTTTGTAAACGTTACATGATTCTCTCCTATAACCACCGAAAAACAAAGTGTTGGCTACGAAAAACAGAGTTCAGTTCTGTTGACATCATCAGATCTCTTGGGAAGTACTGACGTCTAAAGACAGGTCCTTGAATCGCTAATTATCTTTATTTAGAAACGACCTTTGATTTAGTGAGGACCTCAAAATATAATTAAGGAAGTTTCATGGTCAAAGACGTCATACTGTCCACTATGCCTACGTGTTTATCTCATTATCGCTGTATCATTTTTTTATTATATGTCCTTATTAAAATCGAGTTGATAATTACCTAACAATTTTTATTTATTGTAGAAGATTCATTGATTGTAGAAGAAGCTAGTCTGCAAGGCTGGACAAACTTGGCACTCGGTAATCCCTATCGTCCCCGTAAGATACCTGGCGCGATCAAGTAATAATAATACTGATAATCATATACTAGTCAACGTACAAACTGAAAATGCCAAAATTAAATAATTAATATGTTTAATTATAAATATGTCAAAAACACGAAACAATAGTTTGAAGTAACTTGGAAGTTGGTAAATTTCATAGAGACATATAAGGGAATAAGTTCATGTAATCACAAGTGGGTGGTACCTGATGTGTCGTACTGTGATGTGTTGTAGAGTCAATAAAAGCGATTTTGTAATAAATATGATGAATAAATGGGGTAATGGTAAGTACTAATAGCTGATTCATCACGTTTTAAAGAATGAAAAATATCAATACCCCTATAGTCCCGTAGTAATAGATATCGTATGTACAGTTTAAATGTACGTTTAAAGTTTAATCCATCATTTTATAATTCATAAACTTATAGACGTCGCGTTTATCGCCAATTAAACGAATTCTGTAATTATATATATTTAACATACAATTATTACATAGAATAAAAAAGCGGTTAAAAATTCAAGTTTTTTTAAAACGTTTTTGTTGACATAATAAACACCAGATATACCATTTAACTTTAAACAACATTTATTGTTCAATTAATTTTATACTTATCTTGTAAATATACAGTCGTGTAGAAAATACCTTTTTAACATTTGTTTAAATTCCACTTAACAGTATATACATATATTTTACGTTTTGTTAAACACTTTTAACAAGGAATATAACATTGACAGGATAAAATTGTTAATCGTCTATAGCTTACAGTATAGCGATGAGACACACTAGAATACGTATCAGGGTGGTAGGTGGTAGGGGGCGCAATTAACTTTGGTTCTAGGTAAAGCAGATGTCCCTGTCTCGGTAAGACTGTGTTCCTGTTAATTAACGTTTGCAAGACTTTTAGTGCAAGTTAAATGTATTGTTGGCAGTTAGAGAACGAAGCGTAATTAACTTATGCTATACTATGTAGTTTTAAACGTATATCCCATTGCAGGGAAAAAGTTCTGCGCCTAGGTTTTAGGGTACTTATTCTATCAATAGAGCAGTTTTGATTTATCCTTTGAGACATTACCAGAAACTCTGCCAGAAGAGATACGAACGCGAGTATTTGTGACTTTTTTAAAGATTGTCATATTTAATAATAACTATGCTGTCGATGGCTTATATTCCTCGCTAGTAGCATGTTGAGCATAAGTTTCCATGTTCATATCTGTGTATTAAATACGATAGTATATTACATAAATACTGATGGGTGATAGTTCAGTGGCTTAGTATTAGGTTCCAATCCTATCCGAAATATAGCATCACTAATTCATTTAATATTATAGAGCATTCTAACGATACTCAATGTAACGTGCGCTCAAACTATATATTTGCCCGAAACACCACAACGCTACTGTCAACAATCTAAATTAAACTCGGAAACCGGTTCTTAATATTATCGCTTTCAAATGCATTGCTGCTTGCATATTACGGTAATGTATATGTAATGAGAGCTTATATATTCTGTTTCTAAAAAGGACCACATCGCTTGCAAGATTGTCTGTGTTCAATGCGTCTTTGTTATTAAGAAAGAGTTGGCAATGAACAAAGTAAAAACATATATTTCATTATCATAAATTTTCATATGGCTTCACCTTTGGACAATGGTCACGACAATGAATGAGAAGGTTTCCGACCATGGGATCTATCTAACGCGAGGCAAATGTGGGTTAGCAGATATCACACGCCGTGGAGAACGTTATAGATTTTTTCTTACCGTTTCTTCTTTTACCATTCCTTACAAGAAACTCCTAAAACACATTCAAAAGCATGTGAAATGTTACCATATATTGACAAGCGTATCGCGTTGCATAAACACGAATGGCGGTTACCGCCAGGAAGGCTATTGGAATTAGGAGAAGGAAAAATTTCAACAAAAAAAATAAAATAATATGTTGATGATGGGCCATATTTGAAACGCGCCCAAGTATACCTACAACTACACTTGTTAAATCCATAAAAAGCTTTCCTGTAGATCTTTTGGTTAAAACTTAAACGTCCTTCCTAGTCGCTTCTCCGGCATTCTAGAAAGCAAAAAGTCAAAAAACTCGTCGTCGAGTATCATCATCTTGAAGATATTATTATTAATCGAATTATTTTCAAATTAAACTTCTAACAGATCTTAAAGGGTACAAGTTGTCGAAGTTACGAGTACGTCAATTACTTTAGTTGAGTACGATGCCGCTGAGAACATTATATATAAACTGTTCAAAAGTCGATATTAAATAAGTCTTGTAATAAGATTAAATACACTTACCGGTTGATGGAGGGGTCAGAAGTTTCGAAGATCAGTGTGCAAGTATAAAAAATAGTGATGAATATAATGTTGAAGCGGCACGTCAGGTCCGTAAGGATAGAAATAGTTGAGACTCGGGCTCACTGCCTAACCCGCAAGGGACTTGACATTATATTATAATCTTGTACTTTCTGAATGGATCATTGTTATAGCCATCTCATATAAAATCAGCGGACGACACTTCAACATGATGAAAAATGGTCGTAATTTTATTATTCATTTTTATTTTATTGACTAGACGATTTACCTAGTAATTAGCGACGTAACTAAGTCCGGGGTTGTAGGTTCAATTCGGAGACAGGACACACATTGTTAACAGCAATTATTATTACTATTTATGGCTACACTATATGAATAAGGTATGTCATACGTTCAAAGTGCTTAAAAATAGCACCATTAATATTTAATATCTAACACAGATCTGAAGGGGCAGAGCTCAGGCGCGCGCTAGTTGCAATGGTCCCGATAGCAATTAGCCTATCGATTGGTTATTAGTACGATGGAGTGGCGCCTCCCGCGGGAGCTTTTAACTATGAAGGGCACGTTCGTACCTTACTGGCTTTATGAATACCACATATGTACATATATAGAATTATAGATGACATGTGTTATCTTTAGTTGAAAAGAAATTATTATTTTTTATCTTATATATAAATTACATTATTTTTAGTAAGTCAATCAGTTCTTCATGTCACTTCAGTTTTCAAATTCACATGTTTATGTTTTACTTTAATGTAGAAGAAAAAATTCAGACCTATATCTATATATTTGACATTCGGTGCTCTCTGCCTACATAGTAAGGGACCAGGTGTGATGGTATAACAGTTCACGTAAAACCAATATACATACTTAAAGCGTATTAGAAACGACGAGATATATCTATCTATATATATTTTTTTGCCGCAGTACAGTACTAACTGGTTTATATTACTGACAAGTAGTTAACTGTTCTTGTAAATTGTATTATACGGATATAGGACAGCTAGTGAAAAAAAACCAAAAGTTACAGTTCCAGGAAACAAACAATAACACCAATTTCCTTAATGTTGTTCATGAAAAAACTGTCATGCGTTCCTAAGCGGAATGACAGATACACTTTTTTTTCCGTCTCCGCGGCAGCGCCACGTCCCGGCAGTTTGTTCCAAATGGCGCGTGTACAGCCGGCGACAAATCCAACATAATTTCCCGTACCGCGTAATACGTGCGCGTTTCTTTTTTCGACCACCGTACTCGGACCCCCAGACATATGAAACCGTATTGTTAACTAGCTCTCTCCGTGACAACACTTGTGACGATAAAATTTTTATACTGACGCTTCTTTTCCTCGAAAGCGCGAGCAACGGTATGTCTGACGCTTGGGCTGTGAAAGTTTGTGTTTAATACGGGAATCATGGAAACTATGTATAATAAAATTTGTCTACGTACGCTTTTATAGTATTTCCTGTACGTTTTATCGCGGGAATTGTTGCGGATTTTCAATAGAAAATACATTTGTGGCTTCGCAAATATCTCTTAAGCTTCGTTTGTGCCTATTGTAACGTCAGCATTGTGAGAAACCTTCAACCAGCCCTCAAGTACCGCGACGAATATTTTGTGTGTATACGTATATAAAAAAAAAACAGAATTTGTTCTGATTTTCCTCGTACATTTGTAGAGTCAAGGAGAATATATTCACTTCCTCCCATTTTAACAGAAATATTATTTATAAGGATTATACATGATTTTATATGGCAGCTAGGATATTGTGGGTTTTTCCCTAAAGGTTCAACGGTCTATTTCTGGAGTTGTTAAGTGTAAAATACAGCATCTATTTGAATCAGTACAGACCATTTACATATATGGAACGTATTAAGTATTATACCATATCAAATCATGACGCATTTATACATACATACTTGAGGTCTAGTAGCAATCGAAATTCGATCGTAATCATAGAAAACAGTTTGACCGTTGTCTATGTTCTAATGTCAAAGACTACGTTTATGTAAATCTTTCCTCTGTGCTACTTATTGACAACAATTACCTATTATTGACGTCTTATTGACGTCTCATGTCTGATTTTGACAATGGGAACGTAAATAATAAATGGTTCATTTAATTCACTTCACACATCACATCACATCATCAGCCTATCTCAGTCCACTGCTGGACATTTTTTAATCATTTAATTCAGTTTAAGGTATTTGTAAAACATATTACATATACATACTTTAAATATTCCTTCAATTTCAATTTCGTACTCCTCCGTCCACGCGATTTTCGTAAAAAAGGGGGGGGGGGCAGTTATTGCTTCACGTATTAATATCTAGATTTATAATTTAACTATATCAATTAGTTTATGTAAGTACTTTACAGGCTTATGAACTTGGAGCATTCATTATTTAATAACACATGCTGGATCTCAGTAAGTAATTTTTATGATCAGTACCTACCCTGTAATGGATCTTGCCTGATTGTATAACGCTAATTATTTTCTAATCTTTTCCTTTATCTCTATTCAACCTATAGTTGTTACAGTGTTGTTATAAAAAAGTTAATTGTTAATTAATGTTGATAATTATTATCATAAAGCCCGGCTCCGATGTGGATTTTAGCGGGTTCTAAACTTAATCCGCTTATGGACTTTGAAACACTATACTAATACGAGAGCGGGTCTAACTTTCTCAAAATCGATACACTCTACATAACTATGGAAAACTCTATATAAACTACGGTATTCAATATGTAGCACTTGTTCGACCATAGGATTAGTGGGTGGTTTAATTTAATATAAAGTAATCCATACTGTATACATACATCAATGTTGGGGTCACTGCGCATCATTTAGCGATTATTCGAATATTGTTATTTTTAACCTATAATCAAGCATCCCTGTTTTAAAAATGGTACGTACATAAATATTGCCACGCTTGTTTCTCATAGGGTAGGCAGAGATTAAAGTTTCCACCTGCTACGGTCTTGGCAGACTTCTTTCGCATCCTCTAAATTTATTATACAAATTCGTCAGTGATAAAAACTTTTGACCCGTCCTTCTTATGTTATCTCTGATTTGATCCAATTCTTCTGACTTTACCATTAAAATGGTATTTATAATATGAAATATAACTTGCACTAACAGTGACGAAAAAAAGTAAGATCTGCTTGAGACCTACATACATTAGAGTTCGAGTACATATAATGTTCTCTATAGTGACTGAAGCCTGCGGACTGGCACCTGGTCCGCGCGTTAATCTGTAGCGATATCCTGCTCATTGTGAAAGGTTGCCGATATCCAGCGATGGCATAATGAAAGGTTTGCTGACGATGATGACAGCACACTTGCGACTGAGCATCTATCTAACCAGGTAATGGATACAGTAAGTAATGTTAAAAAAAATATTAAAAGTGAATTTAAACAAACTCAAGACTGTTAACGTAAGGCACCAATAAAACCGGAAGTGTGACGTCATGCGCACGCACGACCGACTTTGTGCGCGTTTGTCGATCCTATTAAATTTTCCTTTTTATGTGCACAAATCTCATTCGTATGTGATTCATGCGCTTCATATAGACGCAAATTACTTTTTCATGCGTCGCTGCGACAGTAAATGTTAGGGCGATAGTAAATTTTGGCCTCGTAAATATCATCGTGCTGGTAATTGTGAGTGTAAGTTATTATTATTATTATTATTATATGGTTCCGCCAGGATACAAGATATAAATATTTGACATTCGAAGGTTTCTGCCTGTCCCATAAAGAACTATGCTTGGTGATGCAAGAATGATAATAATAATTATTATTGTAAAAATTACACAGTATAGTATCTACTTTAATAACCTCATAAAACGTAAGAAACACGCATGAATTGTATAAATATTCAAATTGACACATTGTATATAACATCTTGATACCGCAACGGAACCGGAACCGGAAGTCTCGAGCCCTCAAATCCGAAATGAAAATGGGTCAATTTAACCGGCAAGGACTGCAGTTATAAAGAGCCTTTTATGATGTCGGGGCCCCGTTTTCTGAAGGGAAATTTGGAGAATAAATTGGTTATACGCTAACAATGTGTGAATATGCAGTAGCTCATCGGTGGAGACTCGAAATGGGATGCCCAGTTTGATAAAAAGATGTACATCGGGAACTCTGACGCATTAAATTGTTGGATACCAAGATTCACGCACTTGACCGAATAAGTCAGATATGAGCTGACAGGGAGTCAAAAGTCTGCAAAACAAGCAAGCGTGTGTCAAGAGAATAAAGAATGTAGTAGCACCACGTCAGTCAAGCCACGTAATAAAATATTAATGTACTAAACTGCTCTGTCCGTATATCTTCCATATTTTCTACTAATGTTCTCGTCGGGCACAAGGACCTTGTATACAGCGTCTTCAGAGTTTACCCAGCTCTAAATCGCTTTGACATTGTTTTGCACAAGAGAATGTGGAATGAACATCCAGTCTAAGTTATGTGAAAAGCAAATACTTTAGATAAAAATCTGTTACAATTTTCAACTGTCGTGTCACCAATTAATATCATATTAATTAAATTCAGATCATACTTCATTGCATTTTGAACGGTATTGAGTTTCTTGTATCAAAGAATGCGCTTCTATTGATCATATCTCTGTGCGATCGATAAATAATAGACAGATCAGCAGACAACATATAACCATATGTCTGACTTTGACAGTGGGAACGTAAATAATATATGTACAATGTTTTATTTAATTCAACTTAAGGTTTTTGTAATTCATATAATGTATAAACATTAGCTTCTTGCAGTCCTTCTCTGTTAATTGTAAATTTACCAGGATTCACATTGCGTACGCGCAATATTCTTAAAAAGGGGTACAAAGATTTCTCTTTGCATATTGATATACAGAAAATTGTTAGCTGCTAAAATCGAAGAATCCCAGGTCAAGATAACTTTTAATAGATAAGATGATGACTTTAACCTAAGTTGAAGAGATAAAAAAAGTTTGTCAAGAACGTTACTGATGTAAACGCTTAGTCTGCTTTCCCTTAAGTTAAAAAACAGGATAATATCATGCATACTTATATACATACATATATGTTCAATAGCGATCTTAGTTCAATAACAAATCCACAGAGAAAGTGTCTATAAACGCACCCGTTAAAAATTTCGAAACACATCATAAATAATCGCGTCGTACATTTTTGTACAAGCGCCCCCCCACGCTACCCCAGGTGCAGTAAACGAGCAGAGGTGCAATCTAGGTTATAACGTGGCTAGTTATAACTGGGTATCTGCTTTGTAATATTCGATTTAAATGCATGCCTCCGCGCCACCTGTGCGGCCTTAGCACGTGCATCAGGTATCGATTGCTAATAGATACACGAAAGACCTACGTGGATAGGTAAGACGAAACGAAGAAGTATCTAAGCATAGCCCCGCGTGGAGGTGTCCTATGATATATGTTTCATTTGTCTGTTATTTGTACACGTTTAATTTCCTTCGCTTTTGCAAATTGATATATGCATATATTTTTTGATTGTGTTCGGTTTTTAATACCACAAACTGAAAAACGATGTATGTATGTACCTCATAATATCTAATATATTAGCGTTGTATTTCATATCTAGCATAGGTATTTCCTGATGTTGATTTTTTCATTACGCAATACATAATCATACTTGGTTTTGCTTTAATCGTATATTTTATCACAGAATAAAAAAATATTGAATACGGACTTTGTATTAATTACTACTTGAATAATTAATTTATTACTATTCGAATAACAATTTCTCGTAATAATTATGTTATCATTAGCCACTTCATCAAATGTCCGTAAATGAACCCGGTGTAATGAAAATATTTACGTAACATCACGCCTGTAATCCGCAAATGGGTAGGCAAAGGGGTAGTACATCCTGACGTTTCACCTGTTACGTTTAATTCCCATGGAATAGGTGGTGAGACTATTGCTGTAGACTGGGCATAATTTCAGACATCGAGTCACTACTAGAAATTCTAAATGAGAAGAATCCAATAGTACCCGACCCGGGATTTGAACCCAGGATCTCCCGATTGATAGTCGCGATTGCAACCACTCGACCAACGAGGCAGTCAATTTAATATCAATCAATTTAATTTAATTTACACATACAAAATTATCCGAATTAATTTTAACGTACGTCACATATTGGTTTAAATCTATACACGGTGGACCCGGTGCACCGGCGCCGGTACAGTAGTACCGGATGTAACCGGATATCTGTTGTAATGTTCGATTTAAATGCATGCTTGCGCGCCACCGGTGCGGCGCGTGGCTCGGAATATGAAAAGTTCGCCTTGTCGACCACTGTGCCACTTTCATTAAAAAATAGAGCGTTCGTATTAAACAAATGTTGCCAGACGAACGTACGTATGAGGAAACTTCCGCGAGCAGTTCTTGACGCGTTTCGCTTCAGAGTGCTGGATTTATTTCAGTAGAGTTCATTGTTTTAATTTTTTTTTAATTTTCTATATTTGAGCATGAAATTGTGGGAACATTTTGTTATTACTGTACGGTTTATTTAATCGTAATTACTAAAAGTCAAATGTATATTGTCTATGTATGACTTTTTGTTATAGTAGATCATGGTGCATTAAATTTGCAACAAATTTAAAATTATTCAATGATTGTTCAATGTATCGCTTGAATATTGATAAAAAATTGTTTTATCAAAAAACATTCAGGTAATATTGGCTAGAAGTGTAAAAAATGTCTGTTCTTAGAATTTAATATTACCGAATGTTACAAATAACCTAAGTAACATATACAAATCTATTCAATGAACGTTAGAAGTGCTCATTCGATCGAAGTTCTGATGACACGTGCACCTGTGTATTCGAACCTCATGTCTATTGAATTTTAAATCGAATCTAAAGGTATTGTAATATTGGATTCTTTATTGCAATATTTAATATCAATAATAATAATGGCTACACAGTGTAACATTGGAAATTGTATCATAGTTGATAACGTCTTCGCCACCCTGTCTCAGACCACTTTTGGATATCCAGCTCACCCTAAGGGTATTATTGCTCTTTTCTATGCTCCTATCGATCAGCGAAAAGAGCTTGTAGCTGTGCCCATACCGATTGCCTCATCAGTTATATAAAAGAGTGCATTCCAGATAGGTAAGGTTCGTAGAGACATCTGAGACAGAGGTGGGAGACCCTGGCACCCCCCCGTTTTATTGTATTGTAATATAGTTTTGAAATGCATGCATTTAAGTCACCTGTGCGGCGCGTGGCGCGCGATACGTAAAGTTTGTCCGTCCAGTATTGTGCCACTTTCATTAAAACTACAGCTTTCATGTTAAACAATATCGTTGGCAAACGTATGAGAAAACTTTTCAACATAATTTTGGGAATGCACGACTTTGTGTGGTAATAGTACAACAATATCATTATGGATATATCCCGCGTCGTAGCCGTACTAAGTGTCATAAATTACTTTTTTCCTTTGATATGATCAGCTCTTTTATAAAAGAGTAAGAAATAAACGAGCAGTAGTTAGAAGTGGATACTGACGTCTATGGATATCTCCTACTATTTTCACAGAGCTATAAGCATGGGACTGTTAGTATCATTTAGTACATCAATTAACTGTAATTAAATATTATGATTAGTTGATTTGATGTAGTATAAAGTTCTTACAACGGACATTGTTATCAAACTTTTATAGAGTCCACTTACCCTAACTGAGTTGACTTTACCCGTGACTGCCTCGTTGGTCGAGGTAAGCGCGACTACTAATCGAGAATCGTTATCGTCGTTACGTCAGTTGTAATATTATGATGTAAAAATACCTGACAAAAATACGCGAAAAGTATTCCATTATAATGTAAAGTATACTAAGAAAGTATTATTAAAGATTTCAGAAATTTACAAAATTTTATAAATAGAAACTTAAATGTAAAATCCACAGCTAGTTTTTTACCGTTTTTCCAATAACTATTAGAATAATATTTATTCCCATGTATCGTCAAACAAACGGCTTCCATTCCCCGAGCACCCGAAGGTCTCAATTCATCCGAAATGTCAAATTTGTGTACGATATGAGCAAAATTAGAATTTTCACGGTACGGAGAGTAAATCCATCCCGGAGTCGGACCTTTGTGGGAACTGCACTATGTGGCTTCACATGTCAATAGTCAAAGTGTAAGAAGTATTGCTTTGATGTAACACCCACAATAATTTGTGACGATCGACTCTGATTCGAACAAAAACCTTACTTATATTTTTATTTATATTATTATATTTGAAGTGAATGAATGGACTATCGTTTGCTACTTTCTTCAACTAAAAAGTATAATATATCTGTGCAACAGTCTTGATCGTTCGGACGTCTTTCGACATCCGTGCTCGCTTAAGCCATCATCTTATTCCATCATCTCCGCCGTCCATCTCTCAACTTCAGTTCGTTGCTCGTTTTTAATAAAACGTGTTCCTTTTGCTCGCAGGTACGGAGGCGTTTACGGTTGTAAATATTTAAAAAGATGGCAACTTCGGTAACGTTTCCCGACGCGTGTTAAATATTACCACTGGGTCTTTACAATTTCCTTTCGTTGCGTTGGTAGAGTAAGTAGTGAGAAAATATATATTGTATTTTTTCAAATTTTCTTTCTGGTTGTTAGGTGAAAAAAAGGGGAAATGATATTTACAGTACAGTTAATACAGATTTATTATAATCATTAACTTGAAATAAACCGTTCAAGAAGTTTGAAATGGATGGCCATTGGGTATACTGTTGGTATAAAAAAGTATAATATATCGTTACTTATTGTTAGGAAAACAAATAAAACGTTATGTTCAATGTATTGCATATAATTCACTATAATTTGTTACTCTCAGGTCACCAACAGAAATCATTCAGTAGGTCATAAGGCAGGCAGAGGAGTGTAATACACTCACACGTTTCATCTTAGGTTTCAAGTTTAGGGTCCTCCGTGAAATACGAGGTGAGCCTATTTCTATACACCGGGCACAAATCCAGATTTTCAGCCACTATTAGGAATTTCACGTTAGAAAATCCCAATAACACCCACCCCTTGGATTGAGTCGAATTAATTAGTATTTATTTTTGGTGATTATAAGAAATTAGTTATTCCAAAACTTACCTATAACCTAATTTTTTTTGATACTGTACAATGTACATGCATACCTATTATAATTTTGTAATATTTGTGCAAGTGCAGTTACTCGAGTTTATTCTATTCATAATTATGATTTATAAGAAAAATTCTGCTAAAAATCGACAACTGAGTTGCTTATCCGTCGTTACACTTGGGAACTGACACATTTATTTTGCTACGTTGGATTTTTCGAGTTCAATCACTTGAAGCAAACATGTGGTTCTCAAATACAGCGTCAGGAAGAACACTGGGGCTTTAGGCGGTTGGAGTCCGGCATACATATACCCAACAGTCGTTCACGCTTTGGATAATTTTACATGATGTATGTCCAAACGGAAGAGAAAGACCGGCGACATATTTCACAGACATCACAACACGCGAACAGACATTTACAGAACATATTACTACATACATCCTTCAAATAACTGTATGATGGGTGGACTTATTACAAATAGATCGTCATATAAAAAAAAGTTATGTCTAACCCGTGTTAATTTTTTAATACTTAGCTTAAGATATGAAACATACTGACAGCGAAACGAGTATAACTTTAGCTCGTAGTTTTATGATTAATAACGTAACATTGAGTGCTAAAACATTGAATTTCGTAAAATGTGTTTCCATTGTAGGATTTCACTTCTATTTTGACTTTGCTTTGAAAAGGACGATAACTGTGAAGAAGCATGGCGTGTCTGTAAGGATAGAGATACTTGGTTCTCAGCATAGCCTGTGAGGGACCTGGGTAGTGTTTGGATGATGACCTATGTATTTTTTTCTATACATTATGTAGAAACTTACGTAGTAAGGTGTAAGGGCTTCCAAGCTCAGTTTTAGCACACTAAGGTAACCGCAACTGCCCGTTGCGCGCCCTGCTACAACAACTGAGCTGGTTAATATTTAACGCTAATGAATTATACATTATATTAAGTTAAAGTATAAAATATACGTTTGTATTAAATGTTGTATATTGATACCTCTTTCATTTGGGAGCATAACATTCAAAATAATATACCGGCCAGGAAATCTTATTTACATATAACTCGCCCAACATTCAAACTCAGTAAACAATTCTGCCGCTCTTTATCCGTAAGGCAATAAAATGCTATAAATATTTCATATTTCTTCAAATATTCGTATTAAGAAATTACTTGTCAACGTACATTATTAAGTTTCGTAATCGCATCTCATCACACAACCTTTGTACACTCCCAGTATTTTAATAGTACTGATAGATGGCAACATTTGAAACTTCTATTACTAATTCAATTTCGGCATTTAAATTAATTTTCTCAGTTAAAAACAAAAAGATAATGTTACAGTTGATTAAGTCAGAGATCTCAATTTAAATTGTGACTTACGTAGAATTTCCTGAGAAGATAAGATCAACACACGCATGTCACACACGATTGTGTAATATTGATATCCAAATCTTCTAAAGCAATTGCTGGCGAGAATTTGTTCGGGGTGCCGAGGAGTACGGAAAATATATGAATTTCAGATCAGCTCGAAAACCGCTGCGTCGGCTCCAAGGTAGCGATTTGCAAATAAAAGCTGTTTTATCACCCTCCCGCCCGCTCCTCTCCGCCGTATTTGCTTGCGGGTCATATATTTCACTCTGTATATACATATGTATGTACATATAACAATGTACGAATTCATGTTATTACACACGCATGTTATCCTTTATGAGGAAATCGATGTTAAGTTACTGTCGAACTGAAAACGTTAAATTGCCATCGTCGCGGAATACTTATCTTAACTAAATAGATCAAATACTTGCTGAAAGGGGAAGCAGAAATCCTTGAATCCGTCGTGCGTGTATATAAATAGTGATAGACATGGAAGAGTAAGGTTTGTAATGATAGAGTTCTTTAGCATTTGGCGCTCTCTCTCTGCCTAATCCTTAAGGGAACTAGTGTGTTGAAATGTAGTGTAATGTTTGGGTAGCTTCCTTATTGGCTCCAAGTCCACTAAGCTTAAGAATCGTCCCGAAACCGTTTGTTTACATGTGTCTGATTTCCCTCGACACAGAGTTCGATGCAGTATGAGGCTGCTGTTCCGAGGTATTAATTAACGTATCCAAAAAACACTTGCTTATGTTACTGGATATACTTTAATAACATCAGTGCTAACAGCTTAAATTGGGAAGCTAAAATTATTTCGAGAATAAAACAATGATTGTATATGGTTGCATCATTTTCTCATCTTACTGCTTACTGGGTTTCTCCTGCAACAACAAGTCTTTAAGAATCTTTATGAATTAAGTTCTTCTCACTTAACTACTAATTGTAAGTTCTTCTCACTTTGTCGTAAAATAATTTAAAATATAAAATAAAAATATTATATCATCATACCAGGTGCTGTATAGAAAACAAATTTAGTATGCGAACCAGAAATTATATAAATAAATTCATTCCTCTTTCGATTAATACAACATGTAAAAGGGACTAAGTGTGTTCTTTGAAAGTCTACAGAGGCGGTTGGGGCGGAAAATTAAAAAGGAGTCACCTTGAGACCGCCCTGTGAACTTGCTTTCATACGCCGCGCCAATAAATGTGTCGAATAATAAGCACGACTGCGTAAATTGGTGTACATACACACTTACATACACAATCATCAATAGATGTCTTTAGAAACATAATCGATCATGTTTGTTTCGCTTTCAAATGATTAAATGCATTTAGACATAGAATGTTGCGGTCTATATTGTGTATTTAGGATACTCGTGGGTGACGACGGTTTCGATGTAGTTGTAAACATACATATTATATTTACCTGCGAGTATGTAGGTAATTATATATCCAGATTTGTAAAACAATTAATATTCATCTGCAATAGTTCATGATGGTGATGATGATGATGCCGAAAATATCAAAAATAAAAGTTTTGGAATGCTATTATCCAATTTATTTTGTTCTTTTTTCCCTTGACAATAAAAATAATTCTTTCATAAATAGTCCAAAAACCTATATATAAATGTTATTTTGTATTCACAATACGGTACGGTAACTGATGGCGTAGTTCGTGTATTAAAGTTCTTCATTATCCTGAGTTAATGAACATCAACGTCTCCTGAGAAATCAATCGGTCTGCGCGCCCCAATGTCTATAAGAAGAAACCTATTAGATTCCTGTCGTTACACTTAGTATTTCCTCTTCTACCGACATCTGAAGTCTGTTCTTGGCCGCTGCTAAAAACTTGCATACATGTTTAATGTCTGTGTATTTCTTGTCTAAACATCGTCATTGAGACAAACTGATGGACAAGTTCTCTGAAACATGATAACGTTAGAGAGACTTAAATCTCGATTATCGAAATCTCTCGAAGCAGTGTTAAAGTACAATTAAGTATATTTTCTTTTCAAAACAACACGTTATTACGGTACCACGGCAGTGAGTAAAAAAAAGAAAAGGAATACAAAAAAACGCATAAACTCAAGAATAAATCAAAATCATCACATAAAATGACCAATTTTTAACATAACGTAACAAACGTACGTTAAAATCCTACAATTATAGAATATTAAATAAAGTAGACGAAAAATACTGCACTCGTGAATCATCAACATCGGGAAC
>DWME01000672.1:0-30741 GCA_018244795.1 Parelbella ahira ahira
TTGATACATTTGACATTCATCTCATTTTGAAACAATTTTTCATTTCTTAGTTCTGACGCTAAATAAGTTTAGAGATTATGGTTATATGAATGATCATCGATATTGGGCGGCAGTACTATTAGCTAATCTTTGGTACACTTAACAATCTCGTGCTTTAGAAACACTTCACCGCCATACTATTTTGACGCAAATTACGATCATTACTATTGAATGTCCGATTTTGATCATCTACTTTTGCCGTTGACCGTACCTAAATACAAAACTGTCTAATTCTCAGATTCCGCTGCATCAGTTACATAAATAAGGGCAGACAGAGGAAAAGACGCAAAACCAAAAGGTTAATCTTTAAAAACCATGTAACGTGACTCGTATGTCATATAAATTATTCAAGTGTAAGGTAGTGTAGTGTATTATTATTGTTATTATTTAATAACAATAATAATTTATAGAAAAAATGCAGTCACACAAAGTTGGTTACAATACAAAACAAACCCTTACATTCTACTTCTTACAATTTTGTATGTATTTGTATGAAACCCGCTACACCGCCCGCTCTAGCTGCGCGTGTGACCGCAACTTAAAACTGGTTCCTAAGCGTTACTGCACAAACATTACAGCAAGTGTATCAAGGCGGTTGGGTTGCGCCGCGCCACGATAAATCATCTAGAGGCCTATGTCATATACAATATATATTTGTACAATGTATTGGGGTGTTTTTTCAGTTGTTACTATTTGAAATTTATTTTGTACTTAAATATTTACATGTGTGAACTCCTTTGAGCAGTCGGTGTTAAATATTATCACTAAAAGACAATAATTGAATATAATCCTAAAGGTTACAAAACATTCAATAAAAGGGGTGGGCCGCTAGTATTTCTTCCAATTCCTACGAGACCAGTGTTGTGGAGTACCTACGCCATCCGCTTAAGTTACGGAAGACTAATGAACAAAAAACGTTTGCAGCCACGTTGTTAATAAACTAAACTCAGATGCATTAAAAATACATACCGGATATTTTAATATGACCCAATTAATTGTTAATAGACAAAGTTTAATTCATAGACACAAGATAATTAATTAGATTATAGATAAAAGCATAAATTGAAAACTGAAATGTAAATAAGACCGCAAAACAAAATCATATTAAAAACATTACATTAACCTTAGTACACTCGTGTTCTGTGGTGTAATTGGCTATTAAGAAACCTAGACGCTAATTGGCTGAGTGTATTGTGATTTCACGCTTTATATTATGATAATAAATGTCACAAGAGTTGACAGACGACATCAGATAGCGCGCCATTTTAATGTTGAGAATTTTCAGCAAGTATGTGTCAATGTCATTTTTGTTTGATATATTTCCCAATGTGAGGCACCGTAATGTTGACACTGTTCTTTTGTTTGTAACCTATTGACTTAGCCGCGTCATTTTTTTACATTTATTAATAATATATAATATTAACTATTATAAAAAGCTTGTCTATTATTTTATTTTAGACATATGTAGTGAAAAATGATACAAATTTAGATCCTCAGATAATTTTAACTATTTTCCTTTGTATAATATGGTGATATAATAAACGAGAACTCTGCACTATTGAACTATTCACCCCACTTTGACGAATAGCTGAAGCATGGTGAAGTAGAGTAGTGTTATCCTATATATTTCATTTTATATTACATGTTTAGAAGCGATACTGATTCGTTTAAAGATTAATAATTTCATAAATAGTTATGTACGATTAGAAATACATTAAATCATCACATAAGATTAGACAAAAATTATAATTAAGTTTGCCACATTATATTTGAAATATTGTTTCTTCTACCATTTCAGCAATCACTTACGTATAGTAAAATATAATGTTATTAAGGATTTATGTTATTTTAGCATAGCACTCAGGCTACGTCGATCGAAGTAAAAACCCGTGTACCAAAACCTTTAGTAACACATTGCAGATACCACTGAAATATTGCTTGAGAGTCACAAACACATGGAACCTAAAACACGAAAAGGTATCATGAACCAACCTACAAAAGAATTTATTGACGATAAAGAAAGGCACAACATAGAACATCAAAGCGGTGCCTACAGTTTAGCGGTTAGATTATAGATAAGTTAGGCTGGACTCGACCAGCATTATAATTGTTTGTAGACAACTACTTTTGCGAAGTGTCGCGTTGTCGTCCGGGGACACGGTGACACGACCCACTTCCAAAGATGAGTTCGACCTTGGACAATGCATTCACTTGTACGAGTCATCCTCATTTCTCACGCCGGTCGTTTGAAAGTTTTACACTTTTGACTTTGAAGCTACTTATCCCTTGGTTAATACAATCTGCGTAAATGTAATGAAATGGGATTAAGAAAGTGTTCGCGGTCAATGACTGTGTCACAATCACGTTGGATGTGTGATTGCCGGTGGCATTCCGATTCATATTACAAGTTTGGCAAAGCAATCGCTACATTACATTCAATTAAGTTTAATGTAGGTACATTGCTTAAAAATATTACACTCCAGTTCTTTCAACTATAAAGTATTCGTTACATTCTTTGCGCAACTCGGATGTGAGTCGTATTTTTAATTGTTAGTATAGACAGCGTTGCAATTGTTGTATTAAACGAGCCTGCTATTGTAAGTTTGCCTGAACTGAATTTAACCGATTTCGAGGATGGAGTAGAATTATCACATAATTTCATGGGCATTATTATCGTATTGACCTTTGTGTTATTTATTAAAAGTGCTTTGCAATTATGATCATAATCGTCATTATCAGTCTACTCCCGTCCACTGCTGGACATAGGCCTCTTGAATGGCACGCCACTGAGCTCGATCTTCAGCTCTTCTCATCCAACCACTGCCAGCCACTTTGCGTATATCGTCACTCCACCTAGGGAGGGCGTCCTACGCTACGTTTGCCAAGTCACGGTCTCCGCTTGCTTTCCAATATGGACAGTATCTGGATGCGAGTTATTTAAATATGCATGCAGCATTAAATTGTATTTGATACATCACAATCTAATCGTAATTAGGCCTACCGTGGGTAGTCCTGAGATTTACATTTCCTCGTCTAACTACCTGTCTATTGGTTGAATATCTTCTCCTTGATTTATACAGAGCTCGTGACAGTTTGCACGGGAAATTTTCTCTTTAATTTATACTCGACTGACTTTAGCAATGTTAGTAATAATGTAATATTTACAAATTACTTTACTAAACAGTGTTAGTGCTCAGACGTAAAAGTCATTACCTATAGGTATGTCTATGACACCTTCTAACGATTTTTTAATTTCTTTTTCTATTCAGAACGATACTCAAAGATATTTAAAACTCAAAGCATTTGACGAATGTTTATTTATGTATGTACAATGTAGGTAGATTTGTAAATGTCAATAATTGTAAAACAAACGTAAATTTATTGCATGCAAAGCGCATTGCACAATAGTACGTGGGCGGTGGACACCGTGACAAGCAGATGAGCGGCTGTTGTATGCACGATATGTCCTTCCCAACGAAATGATGAGGTACTGGCAACTCCTCTTTCACATTAAGCAGGTTATCCGATTCTATTGTAAAGTTGAATACTTAATGCAGAGTGATAACAAAAACGGTTAGGCGAAAAGCGTGCGTCGATATTACTTTTAAAATGTGTTCTGAAAAGTTTCAACGACAATTTTAGCTACTTTATCCTATTGTTTACATAATTTTTATATGAACATTCTTAAAATAAAAAAATCTAAATATTTGAAAAATATTTTATGAGATTTTTAACTGTTTTATATAGCTCTATTACGACTTATAGAATAAAAGATTTCCCCGAGATCTGTAGTTGATTTAGTGTATATTCAAATGATTTCTCTATGAAAACTTTTGAAATGAAAATACTCTATAATATTTTCAAGAAATTTATTGCTAGTTTAGACAACTCTACTTTCATAACCGCATATTTAAAAAAAACCGTCTATTGACTTAACCGCACGAACAGAAACGCAGAAAGATCGGAAGTAGAGCGAGGATGGATCTCGCTACATCCGGAACAAGAACTCAGTTCAGTCAGATCACGGATTCGAACCGGCGACTCCGCCAAGTGGGCTGCATTACCATACCGCGCCATTAACATAAACAGGCGATTTTTTTAACTGGTTCTTTTAATAAAACACTTTCATCCCGCATTCTAAACATGCAAATCAACGCGTCATCAACACCATGAAAGCGAAACACGACGATTTACGAATATTTATGCTAAAAAACAATTTATTTTAACAATATTGATGAGTGGAAAATGCGATTTACGCTGCAAGTAGAGCTGTAGGTACTAAAATCTCTGCCAAAACCTCTGTAGAGTACATTATTATTAGGTTGATATTTATAACTTTAAACAATTCTTGCAAAGGCATCCACAACTAAATCTGACAGACCATTCGTACGCGATTTTATTGTCATTAAATTTAACTGAATGTCCTTTTATTACTAACATACTATAAATGTCACATTATTTTTATCTTCAAAAGTATATCTACGGTATACTGTTTTTGATTTGTACGCACGTGCGTTCATGAACATGGTCAACAAATCAGCCACAGTGTATCGCGAACAGTATGATAACGAAACACGTAACTACATATGTATCAGTAGTGTGACGCAACATCAGTTCCGGTTGTGCTTTCGCTACAAGTGTTAGCTAATTAAATAACCGAAATGTGAAGAAAGTCGTCGCTTGTTTAATGTATGGAGCATTTCTACTGTAATATTACACGTGCAATGAATAACGTAACGGCTCGCCTGTGTCTTTCCGATGAGGTAAACTGTAGGTATGGTATACTGCCCTATTTCACCAGTTAAGTTATTCGTTCCATCGTGCGATAGGTGGTAAGTCTATTGCCAAAAGCTGAATATAATTCAAAATAAGAGCTACTACAAGGAATTTCAAGTTAAAAAAACCCGATAGTTCTCAACCCAAAAATCGAATCTAAGACCTTTCGCTCGGCAGTTAGTAAATAAACGACTAAAACTATGAACTTCAATTTCGTAAGATGACATAAAATATAAAATTAAATCTGACACTGCCCACTAGTATTGAGTTGCCATACGCAAAAAAAACACGGTTTCGAGATTGTATTGAAAGATATACTCTAATACCCTATTTACGACAGTGTTTTGAATGTAAATGTGTTTTTTATCTAAGCGGCCAGTGTAACACAGTAAGACGGCCGGTGATGTGCCGGCTTAAATGACAACCTCATTACATGTACGGTCGGTGAGACTATTGGTAAGAAACATGATTTTAAAGATTCTTTTATCCACTATATGATAAATAAAAATATATTAAAACTACGTTTGATAACTAGCTAAAAAGTTCGTTAACATTCTTATAAGTACTCGAAGTTATATAACTTACAAGTATTCGAATATTTAGGAGACGAATTAAACTGATAGATTTCATATTCAAACTACATGTTAATGTGGTACCTTTAGAATGGAACTGTATAGTGCACTTTAAACAGACAGAGTGGCAAACGAAATATTAAACCATGTTAATTTACTAAAACGTTTGTAAGCGACTGTACAACTAAATCCCGATGTCACCTATACCGCTAGATCGGTTCCATCTTTTTCTAAGTCGACATATTTGTGTCAATACCTCAATACTTTCGCGGTTAGTAAGATATTCGGCTAGTTCGGAGAAAGTTATGATTTTCGATACGTTTTATCCAATTTGCTTATCGTTATCGACGTGGGGTTCGACGTTTGCGTCACTTGGAACGCGAAAGCAATTTGTGATCATAAAGTTTTTTTAATGTTAAATACTGGCTAGCATGATTTATTTGTTGAGATAATGTATAATGACTTTTGTATTGCCAACACCATTAGATCAAGTGTTAGTCAGTTTACTAGAACGGTGGTTAATAAATATTACTGCTAAGCCATGGTTTGCGGGATTGATTCCCATTCAGAGCAAATATAGATGAGTTGAGCACAAGTACTTGTTCGTTGTCGACGTATTCAATAGAATTTATGTAAATATATATTTTTAATTAAATTAGAAGGTCGATAATTAATACTTGAACTATGTATAACGTTTGTTAAATGTGCAATATGTATCCTGTAACGAATAAAACTATTTGAATTTTAATAAACATTTTCAAAGAAAAAAATTATGTAACTGTAATCAGAAATATCAATGAATGAAATGAATACTAAATTGAACTGTAACAGATCAACGTCAGATATTATAGAATGTTGACAATGACAAGTTTGTAACGCGCCAAAATATACCACAGACAAAATATAGACGACCATCATGTAGGTTCAACTTCTGCGGTATTGCTCATATATGTATTCAGTATCTGAAACAGCGGCTTTATTCGAATAATGATGAAGGTAGAGGAAGCATTTCAGGTCGTTCAGGTTGGGAATATTTTACATACTGTGCTCTCCGTATATCTTTTAATAGATCCGGCATTACAATATAATGATATAGATTTAATAAGACAGCATTAATATCATAGACAATCAATTATCTTCTCATCAGGAACTTGCCACTAGATATAATAGTTCACAGTGTACAAAATTGACGTATTTAAAACCGCAATCGGACGTTGCGTAAAATATTGGTATGTTGTTATGAAACCAATAGTTATTTACGTTTGCCGTTTAGCCCGAAGGCGAAGTAGAAGGCCGGTGCTGCTGGCTAGAACAGATTAGATTGGAAACAGAAATGCAATCTCAAATTGTTCTATAGAACTCGGCATTTTACTCAAATAGTTATTTTTAATGCAATATCTACGTAGTAACTTTGATTACCAACCCGATAGTTATGAGTTCGATATCCGTTGAAGACAATACGTTATTTTCGATAAGCATATTTACAATGCTGGAGAGAGGCCTCTCCAATGGCACGCCACTGAATATTGATATATGTAAGTACATAATTATGTACATACATATTCACAAATGTTCGAGAACAGTTCGAGATCAAATGATCGTGTGTATTTCCCATTATTATTATTAATAATACTTGGGTTGCCTCGTTGGTCGAGTGGTTGCAAGCGCGAGTGCCGATCGGAAAGTCCTGGGTTCAAATCCCGGATCGGGTACTATTGGATTTTGTAATTTAGAATTTCTAGTAGTGACTCGAAGTCTAGATCTGTGCCCAGTGTACGGTATTAGGCTCACCACGTATTTCATGCGACTTAAAAGTAACTGGTGTAACGTGGGAATGTACTACATTCTTCTGCCTACCTCTTCGGAAACTATAGGCGTGATGTTACGTATTATTAATGTTAACGTGAAATGAAACGCAAAAGAAATAAATGTCGTGAAAATTAAAAGAAAATCTTAGCAGCGGATGGATGTTTTGTTTAAAGAAGGCAAAAGAAAAATCCACACCCATTTCTGTTTCAAAGCAGAAAAGTTTCTTTCTGGACGGATATATCCATTATAAACATTACAACAATTATTAGTAACTATTGCGCATGGCAACACTGTTAGCGCATCTGTGACTTGCTTTACCACTGATCTGGCATTTCGTGTGATATTTACAACGAGTGGACTGTATAACCGTTTGCCTTCTTAGAATGATATTTTATTCTATATAGTGTAACACACCTTTTTGACATCTATTTAACGTAATGGCGGATATAGGCATTGCATTAGCAATTTTAATGGACACCCGAGCGATATGTTTGTAAATTGCTAATTAAATTCGTGAACGAACCTTTAAACAATTCCGGTCAAGGATTATACAGAGCAATGACTTCGTAACGTTTATTTTTATATCTTACATTCAGTCTTTAAATGCCTTAACGAATTCCTTCACAATATCAAGTGGATATTGTAAATAGCTTTGTTTACGCACATGCGTTGGTATCTCACGCACGTGAAATTATACCTACATACATATATTTTTTCATATCCTATAATATTTTGAGTATTGTTTTGTTATTGTGGCAACTGCGGGGACAGATTATAAAACAACACATTATACAATCTCCTGTTGGATTCCAAAACAAATGCACAGTAAACGTGTTAGGTAAGCGTAGAGTCGTGTCACTTGCTGACGCTCGGGGCGCTCTGCGCACAGCGGAGTGGGGGATTGGGGGAGTGGGTCGTTATCGTTGTAAAGCTGAAGAACTATCAAGCTGCTTGTCAGTTACCGAGATATGTTACAAAAGGTTTGGTAAACATATTAATATTAAGTTACGTACATTTTTATCCACAAAATATTGGTTTAAGCTTGGACTACTTTTATCAATGTCAAAAATATTGTATGTAGATTTCACGTGGTAATTTTTATCCCGTCTACAACTTTATATACCTAGTGTGTTAATTAACGTGACTGTTTTAATCACCGTAACAAATTTTATACATATGAACAACGTATTTCTCCAAAATTTAGTAATCAATCTGCACCACGGTTGGAGCGCTAAGTAACGTTGTCAATTACTCGACTGCCGAACTTCCCGCCTGCACCTGCTAGGAACGCTTAAACTAGCCGTAGGTAGGTATAAAGTACTAGATGATCTAGAATGCAGCGCTGGGCGCAGCGCAGGTGAAAGGGAGGGCTCTAGTTGCGAGCTATATGCTGCAGTCCTAATGTTGTTTCAGATTTAAATCAGTAAAAATCAATAAAAACTATCACATTCCGTTGCGTCGGCGTCTTAATGATTGGAAAAATCAAAATAAAAAAGTAAAATACCTATTGGAAAATCTTGCATAATATTAAGCCTGTAATCTCTGAAAGGGTAGACAGAAGAGTGTAGTGCACTCTCACGTTTGACCAGTTACGTTTTACGGTCTGTGTAATTTGTGGTGAGATCCATTAAATCTGAAATTCATGAGAAATATTCTCGGCAAAAACGAACAGCATGGCCGACTGTACTGGTCAAGTGTGGATTGGCAGACGTTACACCCATTGGTGAATTTTATTTTCCTTCACCGTTATAGCAAATGATATTCAATCTTAAAACGCAAATTTTTATGAAAATGGCGCGCGCCAGAATTTAAACCCAGATTTCCTGCAGTAAGGAACTGAATATCAAACCATTACGGTCACTGCTTCTATTGTATGTACATTTAAAACATTTTAACATGACAATTAAATAACAGACTATTTTAGGTAAATATTCATACAGTATCCAACTTTTGCTTTTCTTTGTCGTTAGCAACATTTAAATAATTGCGTCATTTTAAAACGTTAATGTATTAATGTTTTAGAAAACTAACCAAAAACATTAATTCATGAAACAAACATTTCCGGAATATAAATGAATATGTATATGTATAACATATAAAACATATTTTCTAAATTTTAAATAAACATTTGAGCGAAGAATTAATATTTATTTGTGTAAAATAAAAAACTAAAATTTTATCTGACATGAAATGCCATGATAATAAATGCTCGAAAGTGTCCTTTAGAATATATCAATAAATTAAAATTAAAAACTTTATATCATCATAACTATCATAAGGTTTGTATCATATACCTACACCTAATTAACGACAAAATATTATTTCTTTCATCGGCGTTCATGCCTAATGTCAGCTTTTGTCCACATTTGCTATAGACCTAGAGAAAAAAGCCACAGAAAAATATCTCGACAATCTAAATGTTACCTGTGAACGTGAAAGGTGAAACTGTGATATTTGATTAAAAACTGAATAAAGCCAGGTATCAAAAATCGTGACCTTTAAACTGCACAATACATTTACATCACAAGTGGCGTATTTGTTAACAATTTTGTTTTCGCCTGTACTTCGGTCGTGAGCACCAGACACCGGACGGTCGAAGCTCGCAGTTTACACACAGCCAGTACTCAATGAAAAGGTCATTTAAGATTGTTTTCCAATTGTGAGGATTTGCAATCGATTCTTTTGTAAGCAATCATACAATCCTACTTTTATATTATGATTAAACTACACATTAACGTACGAGTATCTTGTTCCCTACTTAATGTTTTACTTAATACTTAGAGTGAGCGAAAAGCTGTTCCGTATTTTACAAGTAGCACTGAAGGGATTGGTATCTACACTTTTCAGAAAGACAAATTTTTTAAAACGCGTCATTGGAGAGGCCTATCTCCAGCAGTGGACGATGACGGGCTGACAGTGGTGATAATGATGAATTATTAAAAAGCTTATTTAATGTGGAGTATTTTAAAAAGGAAACTAATTTTATACGCAGCTTTGAACCATAGAAGCACTATGTGAAATGAGGTGCCTGTACGCTATTACATGTACTAAGACTCGAAAATATCCTGTAACATTACAATGAAGGACAGAAATTTGGCGTGATTTACGCGCGAATGCGTGAAGCTGCGAAGTGCGGTGGTTGCGTAAGCGCCGCGCACGGAGCACTAATGGCCGTTGCGCGGGCCCGCGCGCCACTAGAACGTTCTACGTCACGGTATAGTACGGTATTTTAGTTCAAGAATGTTCTCTGGAGTTTGTGTAAGCAGGAATCAAGCATCTATTCAGTTACCCGTTGAAGCAGGACACGAGTATACGTAACAGGACGCACATTACTAACTAAAACGCAATAGCAGAAATATATCCACTTTGCAGAATATAAAGTTTTAAGCTATTTGTGTTTACGATGTGCCTCATATTATTCAAGACCGCCGTTATTTTGCTTACCTAATATTGTACACCAATGAGCAGTTATTGCAAAATGCACACTTAGCCTAGTCGCCATAGCCTTTTACCGTAATGAAACAAATAAATTTTAAATTCACATGATATAATATAGTAATAAAATGATTTAAATTAAATTCTAATATAGAAAATAACTTTGCGAAAATAACATTAATGGTTTCAAATATGATAACGCATTTACATATTTGCAATATTTGCACCCGTGAGACCCGAGTGAGATGCGTTCACCCAGGATAGAGTTGTAGTGGCTGTATGATAATGTTAATTTAATACTGGTTGCGTGAAATATACAAATGTCAATGTCATTGAATAGCGCGGGAAAATTATATTCAATTGACAGCTACTATGACATATCGATGACAAATATTATTGCAGACAATATTAGGACCTTCAATCTCTAATTATTAAAATGTAACAGCTTTTTATCAAGAACTTTTTATTGGGCAAAATATGTATTGCCTAAGTGACCAAAATTGAATAAAACAGTCTTGCCTGTTTCTACATACTTTACACTGTTCTAGATATACCTACACCAAACAAAAAAGGCAAAGGTTTACATTCCGAGTCTGGTATTACATAATTTTATGTTAAAATGAAAAAGTAAACGTTTCACAACAGCAAGTAGTTTACTACGCATATGTTTGCGGATATGAAGACGATCTTCTATACCATCGGACTAACTAACTGTAGTATAATGATTTTACAATACAACTGTATGTTTATAAATCTTACCATTTGCGTTTACGAGATTTGGAAAATCATTCATTACCATCTATTGGTCTTATTTAATTACTATATATTACCAATCAGTCACCAAAAAAACAGACTAAGTTAATAGTCACGTAGACTAATCTAGGAAGTTTGTATTAAAAATATTATAAAAAAATTAAATGAAACTAGTGATTACTAATTTTCGAATCATATAAGACGGGCTGCTGATCATAAAATTACCGAAAAATCAGTATTCAATAGCGTCGACCCCAAGTTAATAACGAATAGAGCGGATAAAATGATGTTAACGCGTTTAGTGTTGCCATTTTGTTACGCCGTGATGTAACTTACGATAAACCTAAAACGCTGAAAAATTGGCGTTTTGGTGTATTTGTGTTTTACACTTACTGATTTTTTTTTTATTTAAGTGTTATCAATATTATTAAAAACGATATTTTGTAACATGTCTCATACTTCTATTTGATCTCAAAATTAAGCAGTATCTTCTATATATATTTATATAAGTAAGATACATTTCTAAATATGTGTTTATGTACATAATCTAGATTACACCAGTAACCTAAATCATACACATAAATATTTATGCGCTATATAAACTCGTATGTTCTCTTCATACAAATGTTTTTATCATGGGATAGTATCAAACCAAAAGCAGGGCTCATCAGCAAAACCTATACACAAAATATAAATATAGAATGCAAAGTTAATGAACCGTCTCAAGCAACAAGTGCGTGTGGGGGGCAAATGTTGACGTTAGAAATTTCGGAGGATTTTGTAATATTATTAATTGTTATTATGTTACCTGTCATACTGCCAGTTAGCAATTTATTATAATTATAGCAGTATGCTTGGTCCATTTAAGTTAATCCACGTTTAACTTTTAAATATTTCCATTCGGGCCAATGAACGCCTGAAGACAATTATAAAGCAGGAACTAATTCGTAAACAATATAGGTAGATAAGTATATAACGCATTGCTGTACCGAAGCCAACGAATGGCAATATCGTAACGCAACCGCGGTTTTTCATTACAACGCCGACGTTTGCCCAACGCACTCCTGACAGGTGTCGAAACTTGTATCGGTTGTTCGTCGTCGCGGCGTGGGTACCAACTGTTTATAAAACATAAAAGCCTATGAAATGTTTTCGTAAAAAACGTCAAACTTTAGAACGCAATCAGCGACGCCTGTAATTAGATTATGTGTCAACAAAATGTCTGTGAGATCTGGCACGAGAATGTTATTTCTCGGCTGTGCACGAAACAATAAATATGTACTTGAAAGTCGAAATCAGGCTTGCTATATAACTGCACAGAATAGTTTTATTCTTTGTCAAAAGATGTCGCTATTTTAGTGACAGCTGTCATCTCAATTGAACCCCTATAGATATTAAATATAATGTAGGGAAGACATACAGCTCCCTGTAACGGCAACGTTCGACGGTTAGAATGAGAGAAACGATCCCAATACCCTATCTCTATCTCGCTCTATCACAGTACCTACTGATGCATGCGCACCAAAAGAATCTCTTGTTTTCCAAATAATGAACTCACGCTAGCGCTACCTGTGCGTACGCGAGTAAAAAGAGAAATAGAGATAGGTAGCCTCGTTTGCTTTCTCTTTTTTTCGATGGACACATTTTAGGCTGGATCTTCTACTCTATATATAATATCTCTATGATTAAACCTCAACAGTGCAATGCCATTGTAGCTCTATATACGCATAATATGTAAGTACATATAGGAAAGTATAGATTTTAAACAAACAACAATACAGATGTTATATAACAGTTAAATTCCTAAAAATTTTGGTTCGAGTAATATAGACTGTCAATAATATTGAAAAGCTTATTTACACTTACTGTAGCGTCTGTCATATTTACATAGAAGTCTTAGCTGTGAACAAATCAAATAAAAACATAAGCATATCGCCATTGAGCCAAAAATACATACTAACGAAAGCCTTTCTATTACAACTCAAAGCAATATGTGACGCAATACATCTTTTGTATATTTTATCTTCTTAGCCATGTTTGTGTAACACGGAACGCGCATAATGTATTACTTTTTTTTAACTTTCATTCGTCTTTTTTCATTCAAATTTAGCAACTATCATGCCCGATGACGTTCCATTACAATAACTTATTCATTAACCATAAACACTTCTTTTGTATTATTGTGACATAAACAATGTTCAATTAAAAAACTATCGCAGCATTGTTGGAAAAGTTTTTTAACAATTTGTACGTCATCATTCAGTAATAATAGGATTGTAAAACAATGATGGAAGTACGAAGTGTTGGCAGAGATGTACTAGCGGAGGCCTTTGTGCGGAGTCTCCGACTTGCGGCGCTGTGAATGGGCGGCAAAAAGCTCCCGTCTGTTAGCAGGGTGGCCATGTTTTCTTGAGTTTTCGACTTTTAAACAACCGTCATTTCTTTTCAATAATAACTAATCACATTTCTTCTCGTTCCCGGCAATTTATACATCTGAAAATTGGAGACACAAGAATCGAATTCTCCTGCATATTTAAACCTATGATTTTATCTCTGTTTTACGATGATAAATCTGTAACGTAACATCGCGCCTGCACAACCCCAATGGGGTAAGTAGTGGAGAGTAGTACATTCCCACGTTTTACCAATTAAGCTTACTAAACCTCGACTCCGGGTTGCTGAGAAAATCTGCGTTACAAACCGACCTACTCGACCCGAGCGAGGGCCGAACCCAGGAGTTTTTGCCTACTAGTTGTTCTTGCAACCATTCTATCAACGAGGCAGTCATAAGCATTAATGTGCCCATACAATGCTCATTTAAATTTCAAACATAAACCTCCGTTTCCTTTCGAATTCATTTATATTAAAAAACATAATGCTATGTGCAATCATTATATAACAAAATTTATTTTAAGTTTACGCTTTTTTAATTTTAAGTTTATGTGTTTAAGATTTCCCTTTTTTTCGATTTCGCTCCATAAATGTACTGCGCTTATATACTTTTTCAAATAGAAAGGTACAATAAGTAAATATTAAAAGTATGTTATAAAATATAACATCCTAACAGCTTATGCCCGTGTGGTCACCGGAGGCCCGCGGCTTTCCCAGCGCCCACACCGGCGCCGGTCGTCGCCCTCTATTGTTTATTATTATTTCTATTGATTCGCCATCGGCCATAGAGCAAGTATCGTTTACATAGACCACCAAAACGGTTTTTTTCATTGCTTCAGTTTGTTCTTACTGACCGATCAAAGAAAGCTACATATAAACTGACGATGCTTTCTTGCAAACCGCACCTTTAGTCATTTTAATTAATTAATGAGAAGGCATTTAATTTTTTAAAGCACTAGAAGTATCAGAATATCTTTATCTATAACCTATTACTAATAATAGTTCTAAACTCACAATCGGAAAGGACGAAAACAGACTAAATTCTTTTTTTGTTTTAACTACACCTCTGTTTTAGGTAGTAATTCTTAATATTTTATTCTAAAATAATGAACATTATCTTCACATATTTAAGAACTGTATTCACATGTTCAACAGTGAGACACCACAGTTTTCTAGCGTAGTTGACCAAAAAATCACCGTCAGTAACATACAATATTTCTCAATTCAAGAGCCGTCTCTGTTTCAGTGCATTATCTACATCACAAAGATACACAGGTGAGATTACAGTTGGTTAAGCAACCAATAAAGGTTCCCAGCTAAACTATATTATTATTCACAATTATATTTTTTCGTATATATAATCATACTTTAGTTATATATACTTTGCATTTATATTACGGTTATTGAAAATTAAATAATACTATCAGTAGTTAAGAAATGGTCGATCACACGATGTATTATTATTATGGATCTGTCATAATGACAGATGAATTTCTTCTAATCAATATATACGGCTTAATGTGGCGGCTTAATGCGGCGTATAATTTTATTTTCCACTTTGTGTTCGCTAATGTTTATTTATTTTAAGATCACGATTAAATAAAAAAATACCCACTGCATTTGTCAGAAACTTTATCAATAGAATAACAAATTATTAATTTATATTCGTAAATAATTTTGTAACACAATATATACAATATATACAGTTAAATAGTTAAAAACTTGGATACTGATAAGGGTTGTAAGACAAGGTTAATGAAAGTTCTTACTTAGAAGCATTTTATTCGTACTTAGAAGCCTTGCACTGGGACGGAAGTGGCACAGGTAATTAAAAGCAAAAAAAAAAATGGGAAATAGGAGTAAAACGGAATGCAGGCTGGCTAGGCATGCGATTTCTACTGGAGATGCCCATAAGGCCGCGGAGAAAGTTGTTATTACCGCCGTTTCTACCGCCCGGGGCCGCCATCTTTTTTCTCGTCTGCACCTACTTCGACTGATACCAGAGTTACGTAATGTTTCCGTCTTGCGATTACGTTTTTGACTCGTAAAAAGCTGAATGTTTGTGATCATTGGTGACGCTGCATTATATATGGTGGTAAGACATTATATTTATAAATTAAATAATGTGGTGAAAATGCACACATTGTACCGCTCGATAAAGTCGACTGCACTACGTCTATGAAGTTTGAATGTTTAGCTGTTGTTAGCACTAATAAAAGCTCGAGGAACTAGCTTTTAATGCTAAGAACCTTCTGTTTTATCAAGCTTATATATCTACCATTGTAAGTATACACAGTTATACACATCTTTCTGTTGAAAAGTATGTGTACTCAAGAAATATAAATTATAGAAAAATGTGATTAATGCTCTGAACAAAGTATCTAAATTTGTAAGTTGAAGTATGTAAGAGCGACGTTACTATGTTTTATTTTACTGACTGTCAATGTGTTGCTCAGCCTTCAGAAGCATCAAGACTGTACAATACACTATAGAAATGATTATATTCGAAGTTACAACACACAAATGCGCGTTAGTGGTAGCATCATACGCAGGTCACACACACACTTTTACCATATCTCTAACCAAGCAGAGCTAGTACTATGTTGAATAAAGAATTTATAAACATACAGAATACATATGCATTATTACATAGTGACACATATAGATATTTTTTCATCCAGGCACGGGACTAACAATCGTCATATTTCCACAAAATTTGTTCTGAATCAGAATGTAACCAATACTTCCAATATCAGGCATCAGCAATAAATTTATTGCATCTGTCAGGATGACAGTTATTCTATCTGCCATAAATACCTATTAAAATCCACTAATCCCTGGATCAGGAATACTTGTCACTAACAATTACACTAATAGACTATGGAATACTTTTATACTATATTTCTTTAAGAAAATGACTGGCCAAGAACATTTAAAAATAGTAATTTTCGAGTAAAAGGCTGGTGAAGGCGGCGTACGACGATATGTGTAAGCCCGCGCAATTGTATAAAACATATATTTACGAGAAAGCAGATTTCACATCATTCAGCACACTCGGAACCGGCGATATTATAATTTATAATTGCGAGAGAGCCCTTTTACCCGCCGCCCGTTCGACCGCTGACTGTAAGACTGCGGACATGTTGAAGATGATGCATTTATTATGGACAGAACTCTAGAATGCTATTTCAATTGAAACTGCCAACTAATGAGTCAGCTTAAATTTTTTAATTGATAGCGCATATACATCTTTCTTTTGGGCTTAAATATTTCTTCCGTCATACGAGTTTAAAATTCCTTCAATATCATTGTAATAAAGCAGCGAGTGTTATTTTAATCAAAATTTATTAATTTCGAAATAGCAAGCGACCTTGAAACGCAAATGTAGGTACAGATAACTATCAGTTTATCAGATAACTATTAGTTTTATATTACCTACATATAGGTATGTAGACTTTTGTACAAAAGCACACGCCTGGTTTATATAGATCCCCATTCTTGTGTCCTTTGTTGTGAATAAAGAGAGCGTTGTATTTATAAAGATGGCAACACTGTCACCTAGATTACATCGCAATCGCCTGGTAACAAAACTATCATCTTTAATAAGTTATTGCCAACGTTCATATTTGAAAGAAATACGAAGCACTATGCGGCATACTTACAAAACTTCACACGTCAAGTTATGAAGGCCCATCAAGTTGTATGTAGCTCGAGGTAGCCTTCTTTACACGTGTGATGAAATTTTATATGCCGGGTCATGATTTATTTGCGGCCCGTACATTTACTGGTACGTTCCGCAAATAGGATTTTATTATGTTTAAAATATATTTTTTTATTTATCACACTTGAGACGAGAGCCTTTAGAACGTCGACAATCAGCCTACCATGTAAGGTGACGTGAGGGTACAGTAATAAAACTTTATAAAAATACTGGATATGGTACCTAATTTTCATTTCACGAACAAAAGCGTGCCGCCAACATTTTTTAGGATAATTTCTCATGTATTGGGAGAGTGACTCGTGGTTGGCCGCTTGCATCTTAACATTTTACATTCATATATTCGCGCGAGCTGAATATTAATGCGTAAAGTTTCGACATTCTATTTTATTCGATCATCTTTTCAATGCAATGTTTTAATCAGCTCTGTCAGCGGACGGCAATGTATGGTCTGCCAAGTGAACATACATATGTATTAGTGAACCAAGACCACACAGTATTTTACTTTGTACCCTTAGAAATGTATCGTTTAATGCCTTGATACATTCAGAGCTATTCGATGTCGCGATGAAGCAGCGTTCTCTCTTAAAGGGTTGTGGGACTCAGATTATCTTAATATTCGTGAATCAGATTAATTCTTTTATGATTCATTTTTAAGTTGGACATGGGTCTCCTTTAAAAATGAAAGGGTTAAGATCAAAGTCTAACACGCTAGCCAAGTACCTACGGGTTGCAGATTTCGCACGTCTTAGAGTACATTTATTTTAACTCTAAGGTGTGCAGGTTTCCTCACAAAGTTTTTCAATTTTCCAAGCAGTAAATATTGGAATATACAAAATGTCAATTCGGATGTTTTTTACCACCTAGTTGTCTAAAGGAGCTAAATTTTCTTAAATACCTCTTCTACATATAAATAAACGAAATTATTCATTGTGTGCGGCGTGTAATAAACACACAATATCGTTATTAATACCTCAATGGTACTGTATTGTTGAGGACCTGTCGGTTACAATAGTCGTCTCGTCTGCTGCACAGAAGTTTCCGGATTCGATCCGCAGACGTTTATAGGTATGTACGTACCTATGAGAAATACATATGTATATTTATAAGGTTATATGTACAAATAATACATAATATAAAGTATATCTTATTGCGTATATTCCAAGCATTACAACAGGAAGTCGAACCTTTTTTATAAACTTACCAGCCGCCATTATTTTTAAATATTTAAAAATTGTACTAATGGCAGCCCTACGAATACCAAATGCTGTTTGACAATTGTTGTAATAAATTATGAGAAACGGACGACCATAACAAGCGCTCTATTGACTTCCGTGATCCGTGACGTGTCCAAACAGACCAGGAGTGGCAGCAGCCCTTACAGTGACAATTAAACCGTCGACCGGTCACGCGCGCGCCGCTCACCGCTTGCGCAACGCTACGTGAGTGTTGCCACTTGTTACGGGATCTATTGTAAGAATCATAATGAATTATAGCACCGATTGGACTTAAGGGCCTGACAGACGATGAATTCTGGTCACAATGAATAAAGTCTGCGAAGCGTAAAAATGAATGCCGAAATCGATACAACGAAGTTAACTCATAAGACCAATATATGTGCATTTTGTAGTGTGTTTATAAGTTTTATGTAATGAAAACGAGATGTATCCGAAGAAAGTGTGAGCCATTCTGCCAATGTCCGCCATTATTTATCACAAAAGTTAATTATAATCGGTCAGACAGTTTGTTCATTGCGATTGAATAAATGGACAAAAAATTGAATTGTTTTATTGAATTTGAATTAAAATAAATAGACACAAATTAGAAAATTTTCTATGTTGAAATTTCAAAGTTGGATCAGTTTTACAAAATTACCATTTCAAAATATATTCTCTGTAAAGAATTTAGAACTGTTTCTATTTTGTTACTATAATGTAGTAAATTACACGCAGCATTATATTCTGTTTTAGAATGTTGTTGACAGTTAAAATGTCGGCATATTGATTTTTCCCAGCAAAGTTATGTATAGAAAGGCGAGTGGATAAATGTTAATTGATATAAAACCTATTAGCAAAAAATAGAAAGTACCAAGATTAAGTATATCAATACAAAATGGTAACTGAGAAATATATTCAAATTGTTGGCAACATTGTTAGGAAAAGTAGGTGACTTCTACTTCTATTACCATTGAACATAGAATAGTTAATAATAATAACATTTTCTATCTCATATTTCATAACTCTGTTTCGCTCTGGTTGCAATAACTATGAAACTATGTACTGATATTGCATGGTTGCTTCTACAAAGCATGATGATTTATCCGGAGATAAAATGGACCTTAACAAAACAGTAAAAAGAAGGATTTTTAAAAAGCAATAATTAAACAATTTTGTCGCACGAACAGCGGTGTAGTTTCGCAAAATTGTTACTCTGTAATTTTATTCAATTAAATCTTATTTTGATGGGAGAATCTATACACTAAATATTCCATAATTAGATTAATAGATGCCACCAAAAAGGAATAGTTTATTGCAGTAATTTATTCATTATTTATTTATTGCTTAGTTTCCTTCTTATTTTGGATTTATATTTTATAAGAGATGCTAATGGTACGTTTATTATTTTGGAGCATCCGCGAAATAGTATCATTACAGGTTTTTCATGAAAAAAATATCATACTAATACACGTATGGGCATCGGTTTCCTCTTACTCAGATTCGTCATCTTAGAATAAATTCCTTACTGTCACAGAACAGTACGCACTTTGAAAATCTGTCACTCATACAAAATCGTGGAATGCGACAGATAATAAAAAATTAGGCAATAGCACAATCCGTATTATGCATAAAGAGTAATAATAATTTAAATGTGATTGTACTTTTTAATTTTAATTGTTCCTCTCATTGTGATAGGTAAGTTTTAAGTGCAGAGACGGCTACGCTAGCTGAGTATTATTACATAAATAATAAGATACTAATTAATTACAGACTAGATAATTATTAATTAATTAGAATAGGATATTATTGGAGATATGATTAGAAAGAGTCAAATAAAAAATCCACTGGGGAAATTATACCTACTGGGAAAATTAAAAAAAAATAGAATAAGAATAAATAGTTTCCTAACTTGTTTTCGATTTAGCTACAAAAGTATCCGACTGAGATAAATATATAAATTTACAATCCGGAACAGATATAAATAGAACGAGTGTGACGTACAGAGTTTTCTATCATTTACAGAAAGTCGACGAGTAGTTAAGAATTACACACATCTCTCACTTAATACAACTCCTCCAGTGACTCTCACGAACGTCCTCGATACAATGTGATAGAAGAGAGGGGAAATCTTCACATATATATACAAAAATATTCAGGTCGCTTAGGTTTGTATTAGACATTTGATGCTCTCTGCTTACCCCCAAGGGATCTAGCGTGATGTTATAATAATATACACAAGATTGGTCAATGGCTGATACGCAATAGTGAATTTATAGGTAAAACATTTCAGCATTCGACAGCAAAATGTGGGCTTCCCAGGGATAACCGTTCGCATGGAATATTGCTGGGTAATGTCGTGTCGTTGTCGTAGTAGTGATCGTGTGGTCAACTATCATAATCCAAACTGACGTGAATAGTTTTAAATACCCGCCAATTTTATTCCATTCTTACTCATTGCTGGGCTACGTCATTAAGATCTCATTTCTAAGATGAAATTGACGCAGACTATATCTAGCACTGAGTGGTCAAGAATGAAAACATAATTTAACGTGGTAATGATTATATAAGTGTCACACAAAGTAATTAATCTAATAATAAATGTATATATAGCATTGTTATAAGTAGCAGAAGAACATTCGAGATGCTGCGTGCACGACTGCCGCGGGTATGAGAGCGTAACGGGCGCGTGGCCGGTGCGTGCGCAACGGCATGTTTCTACTTTACAACCTATAATAATATTAGGACTGTTATTATTGTATAATTATTATTATATCGTCATGACAGGAACGCAGAGAAGATCAGTACCAAACTTCTAATACTCTCTATACTTTAATTACACGCCGGTTTTGGAGATTTATGTTCTCCCAATAATAATAATAATAATGACAATAAAGCAATAAATATATAGAATGGCAGTGCTCTCGTTACAAACCCGAGAACCTTTCTAAGAACATATTTCCATAACCTCGAGCCTGTGTGTCCCCGAACGGGTAGGTAGAGGACTTTAGTGTCCCACGTTTCATCTGTTATGAATAATATACATACCTGTAATGTATCTCTCGGAGCAATTATAATTCATGCACATTTAATTACATGTTTAACAACTGGAACTGTACCATAAGTTTATCGTACCAAAGTCATTTGGCTATTCAACGTATGTAAAACTAAAGGAAAGTATCACAGACGCGCTTTTCATTATGCAGATGCGGTTGAGCCGGAGAAGCTCAGTTCCATGAAATTGACATGGTTGTGGAACAATGCAACTTTCATTTGTTCCGGTTTCCGACATCCTTGACCTTCACCAGCTGTGTTCTTAACATTTTGTTTGTTCCGTTGACTCTAACATTTGTTGTTATTAAACTTTTCGTCGTTAATTATGGCTTTTTATTCATTGTTTTAATAAGAGAAATTAGATTAGTAATGATTGTCTGTTTAATTTATTTTTCAATGTTTTGTGAAATGAACTGCTTAGTGTCGGGTATTATCTATAGGTTTGATCCCCATTCAAGCAATATTTGTATTAGGAACATAACTATTTTTATGTGGCTGAGTGTAATATTATCTACATATTCATGTAATAACAACCCTAAATGACTTGTTAATCAGCTGACAGCTGTCACAGCGTAGGCTCTGTCTAAATCAAGATTACGGATGGATTTGGATAAAATTATTCCAAGAAGTTATTATTATTAAATCCTTGTCAAATGTGATCACACATAATATTTTTTAAATACCGAAAAGTAGTAGTATTTACAGAAAATTTGTTAATCCATAATAATTTCTCTAAAACATCGATAAAGATTGATTTGTTCACAAATTACATATAGACTAAATAAAGGCAAAATAACGAATATTTCCTAATTGTGCATCGAAAATAATTAAGAAACATGCAGTCCACATCGCGTGCGTTTCGTCAGCCTGTTATTGATTCCCATCACGCGCCAACGTAGCCGCCATTTTATGTGGCCTTCCATTTTGTGATCGGAATATTTGGCTAGCAGCATCGAGTTTACCCGGATCCTACAAATCGAGTTGCGACAAAACTTTCACGTATCTTGTACCCTTGTCTAAAAATAAGTACCGACTTATTTTCAAATTTATTTATTTAATAAAATTTTCTTAATGCTTCTTAATGCAATTTTCTTAATGCTCCATTGTACTTTGTCATCATCCTTCGGCACAAGTGCTTGTCATTTTATTCGTTGGTGACTTAAATAATATTTGTGTGTATATCTGGACTTTATTTATTTACTTCACGTTTTTAACGAAGTGTAAACGAAATACTATATACATTTTCAGATTTCTCATAATTTAAAGAGCCCCTAAATTAGTTCAAATTTACACGATCTCTAAAAATAGAACCATACTCAATGTTGCCAACTATGTTCTGATCAGTCAACCAGGTGAAAACACCCATTTTAAAAATAGTCGGAATAGGATCTTAGCAACTCACAACGTTGAGATCTGGAGTAAACTCGATTTTTGGAAGTTGGGGTAAAACTATTCTGTTTTTGGAAACTTTGGATTGCCATAAATAATGGAAGTTAAAAAACAAGAAAATTCAATTAGCATTTTGTACCTAACTACGCATGAGTAGTGCAACGAAATATTAAACAATTAACAATATCTCTTCATGTCACAACTTGCATGCATGAGCATGCTGTATACAAACACAAATGTCGCAACTCTATAGGGTTGGCACATTGTAATGGACAATGGTAATTATTATTCTTTACTGTCAATAAGTTTGTACACACTCATTAATAAATTAAACACGTTTTGAGCTCAATTTAAATGTAGTTACACAATAATTGTCAATATCATCAATCCTCGATCGTTCCGTTGGAGCGACTGTCCTCTTAAAATGAACGACGTATGAAGTCATTCGTATTATAACATTCTTATTCTAAATTTAAATTCGCTAAGTTTTTTTTATTTGCAAACATTATTTTCAAGTAACGTTACTTGCTTGTTAACCAGTTACTTACGATGTATGCTCCGGCTAAGAACTGATAAAAAACTTTATTTTTTGTTATTTACTAAAATATTTTCACGCTAGGTTGACTGATTATGATAACTGTCAATTTCGAGCCGTGTTCTAATATGTCGTAACAGAACTAAGTAATTGGCAGGAAGCTAATAATCGCATGGTATCAATACTACGAGCCTTTGCCCGCTACTCTACTCGCATATAAATAATATATACTGCAATAACTTGCAATAAATATTTTTTTTTGTTCACCAAAAGAGTAAATCTAAAATTTTAGGTGTACAAATTACAAATCGACGAAATTTCATACAATTCTTCAACCCCTATTTACTCACTTAGGAGCGGAATTCTAAAATTTCTTAATGTTCAATTATATTATTTAAAAAATTTGGGACAAATTGCATACTTCTAGGCCCAACGGTTTTGGCAGCGCGTTGATCGATCAGTGAATCAGTTTAATCTTTTATTTGTATAGATTAATACATTTTTGATCTAACATACAAATCAGGCAGGCAATCGCAATGCGGATGCAAGGTCTAGTCAGTTTTATGTCGCAGTTCTATTTGTCTTTGATATTACGAGTAATTGCGATGGATAGAGAGGTATTTGAAGGACTGCACGACTAGATATAGGTACGTCATCATTTATTGGAATATATTAAAAGCCCAATGAATGTAAGAGCCTACTGTTTAGAATACCATGAGCGAAATATGAAGTACTGATTAAAAAAATATATATATTTTAGGGGCAATTCAGACGGCCATCTTATTTCAGACTAAAAAGTGGACCTTACTCTACATATGTACATATATAATATTTGTATAAATACGTACATATATTTCACTGTAAATCTGAAGACAACGAACACTGTTGTTCACCGCACAAATATTTGTCTTAAGTGGGAATTGAACCGGGAATTGAGACTTCTGGCTTAGGGGACAAGTTCGCTAACAAGTTCGACTGTTAGACACGAATTTTTACTCATATAATAAGAGTTAAAGCCTTAAAACGAGAAAAATGGCATAAATGTTTCTATAGTAAAATAAAGAATAATAATAAGAACCGACTTGATCTTCACTACACGGACATAAATGTAGAAGAAATTCTTTAAAAAACAGTAGAATAAAATAATGTGAACTCACCGTGCTCGCTGGATGCGCAGGCAGCAGCACCACGGGCCCGGGGGGTGGTTTGCGGGTTTTTCTCACACCCTTGGGGCGGCGAGGGCGCGTGCCACCCCCTGGCTGCGCCTGATGCCGCCCCAGCCAGCGGGTCACCAACTTCTCCTTGCTGTTCGCGCTGCCGAACTCCGGTTCCTCCTGGGAGGAAAAAAGGTAGATTTGCTGCTTATGATGTAACATAATGACTACAATATGAAATATTTATGAAGGCGTCACATCAATCAACCGTATTTATTGCAGATATAATAATGAAGTAACCCGACTGCGTGTGCAAATAACGGGCCTATATAATGATCGTAAGCACTATAAAAACATGAGCAAGCAGATAACAAACCATAAAGGCTTCGAAAACGTATGTACAAGTGGCGTCTGAACAAAATCGGACGCTCGTTTTAGCTAAGCTGATGCAACAAGAAAACCATTGCAAAGGACCCATTAGTACCATTATATATCTATACATTACATATATTAGGACCACAGGTAGGTACTAAGTTTACCTTCTTCTTTTTCAGCGTTTCGTTTTGAAGCTTCGCTTCCAACTCCTTACAAAGCTCATGACCCCTTATTTTCTCCAGATCCTGGGCTTTCTTGATCTCGTCCACGTGGAAAACGCAAGGCTGGACGGCTTTGAAGGCGGGGTCGAACTGGTTGTGATCGAAGGCCTGCTTGGGTCGGAAGCAGGGGCACACCCTTTTGGACAGGTGGTAGATGGACACGATGCAAACCAGGCAGTGAACTGAGGCTATGATGAGCACGGCGATGTTCGTCAGCACTGGCGTCCAAGCTTCCATTTCATCCTGAAAACATATTTATGATGAAGCACAGTACAAACGTTTAAAACTAAATTAAGAACATAACTGCTTACGAAAACACATGAGTTAGATTGTTGAAAAGTATTGACTCGAGGATTCTTAAATTTTTATCAATATTAGTATGGATAGCTCCGATAGGATAGTATGGATAGCTCCGATAGGATAATCCGAATCTTAATTTAAATCGTTTCCAATATATGGACCGCCTTACTGCGTGACTCCGACGTGCATACAAGAATAAAATTGGTAAAAAAACGCAAGCCTTTACCACATTTCCTCTAGTACCTAATAAAACAAGAAAAAGAACTTAATGTTTATCCTCCAACCAGTACATATAAACTTACGAAATTAACCTGCAATTCATTAGACCAGCACAACAGCGACCGCATCAACCGCTAACCGAGTGCGACGACCCGCATCGGCGCTAACTCATTACCGCATTACTCGTATTGTGTAACCGCACTTTCTGCGGTTCCGCACTCCTAATGTGTCCACGGATATCCAACGAGAGACTGCAGACCACGAGTAACGGAGACTGGCCTTAATACGCTTCCGAATTTGCTTTTGTATATTTTTCCTTTTTAAGTTCATCAAGTTTTACCGCTAGAACAGCACAACTCTGTCGCAAAATGTTTTTTATTTACTGTTCTACAAATACCGGCTATTTAACTAGAATACGAAGTAACATCAGCTTATTTGAGATGAATTATTATTATTGACTTATTTGAGATGATTTATGAAACTCTATACAACATATTATCCTAAAAATAACATAAATTAAGCAGCTGGTCTTCAAATACATTTATGCCGATACATTTGTTTTGTATATGCATTTATTTATTAGTAAAATATATTTTATTCTTCGGTTACGTTAAAGGAGATTTTTTTAAATAAAAAGACCAACTAAATGCTACAATAAACTAGTCGTTTATTTACACTTACACAACAAACACTTATGGTCTTCACACACGCGTGGGAATCGAATCCATGACCCAACAGTCAACTCCACTAACCCTTGCACCGACAGGTCAAAAGAATGCAAAATATAACAATTGTATGTCACAAATACAAAGCATTAGTCCAAAATCTTCTCAGTGTCATTAGATCTTCAAACAGTGATCATTACAACACCCTGGTCAAGGTTCGAGCGAATCCAAATAATGATATAATACCAAAATTAATGACAGTAACCATAGACGTCAGGGCTACTAGAAATGAAACGCAGATTCAACAATAATAACATTGTGATAATCATCAAACATTTGGACCATTAATTAATTATTATTGTAAGTAGTATACAAATAAAAAGCAAATACATACTTCAGAGAATTTCACTTTGCCTACCTTGTCTACCTTGAATCATTTTTAATCGAACAAGAAAGAAATGAGAAGAAAATCAGAAGAACGTCTCAAAAGAAGCTGACCCCTATACAGCGAGAGAAAAGTTTTTAACTTCACTAAGATGATGCCGGTTTGAACACTAGTATTAACAGCAGGTATGTGATGATGGTGGATTCTACGCAAACCATGAATAACTTGGAGATTCGGACTTTAAAAGACATGAAAGCGCAAGAAAAAGAAGTTTCTACCAACCGCTTTTATAGAAGCTAATAGAATAGACAAATATTGAATGTTAAAATGCGTTAAAAGGTCAGGCATTTCTAAACGTGATATAATCTGTGGAAAGAATCATAACATATCTCAGTACGCTGCACGCGATCAAAGATATTATCCTTGAACTTTGCGTTTTCGGATCTTTGATTACAGAATAATGATGAGAACGCAACACTACAGTACGTATGGAAATACTTGTAACATCTTTGAACAACCATTAACATGATATGACATTACGCTGCGTCGTTTGCTGTCGTGAGACACGCAACTGCCAATGTCCGCGGCTATTTCCGCTTTATTATGTTATCGACGTCATCAAAGTTCTAACTAAACTATGCTGCAAAAGTAAAAGAGTAAACTTTAATCTTCAAAAGGTTAAAAACTCCGCTAACAACATATCAAGTGATATCAAGTTTATTTAGCAACTTCCACAACACAATCCTTCAATACAGATTGTTAATTACACAATTTCCTTTTAGCAGAAAAAGTGTGTAATTGCTATGCATTTAAAAAAATTGGGCAACACATTACACTAAGTTGATTGATAATTAAATAATTGAAAAATGATAACAAAAAATAAAGTTGTAATGTTTTGTCCAATAAAATGGTGCGCTGCATTAGAAATGGCCGACATTGAGAGAAATAAGTAAACATATTTCAGTTTCGTCATTAACAACAGGCTAGCGATATAGAAAGCACGGCGCCGAGCCGTGACGCGTCCGTGTTACTTTAACGAACCACTGATACACGCTGTTATTACAAACAATAGCTTTAAAACACAATTATGGGTCGTTAAGTGTTCACACTAAATGTCTAATTAATGCTGCGATCTGCTTATAAAGCATGCGATTACTATCAATCGTTGATCTTCACTTCGGAACGGTAGGATTGATGAATACGACGACTATAAAATCTTGAGCTGACTACATATTATATTAAACAAGATATTACTACTATCCTTGGACGGGGTAGTCCTCGCAATACAAGCTACACTGCATTGCGAATCGAATGACCTATCAAAACTATTTACACATCACCACAAATCATGCACACGCTTGTATAAAAACAAACGAGCGAGTAATTTATATGAAAATCGCCACAATTTCCGACTGTCTACGTGTAATTCGTCTGCATTCGCAATGCAGCCGAGTTAGCGAGTGAGTTACTTGCTCAACGCAGCAACTGGTGCGTGGCGAATCGTTTGCGCCGAGACACTTGCGACAGCTCATTGATAACAGTTTTATCAAACTCATATCCCAACTTTACGGCTTTATTGGATTGTGCCTGTTTAGATGTGTACGTCATCTTCATTAGCGTATCTTAGCAGCTGGACATAGACTCTCCTAGTCTACGTATATGTACGATTTAATGATTATTATATATTTAACTGAACACCATACTCCAATACAGCGACGTTCCGCCAGAAGTTTGCATGTTGCTATATGTAATGTAACACGTGTTAATTGCTATAAATAAATAATTAAATTAATGAACATCAGAATTGAAAGATTCTATTAGCAATACTTATACATATGTAGTTGTTATAACCGTATGTTTGTTAAGGTGTTTTAATGAAACTGTTTTGAATTAAAAGCGCAATACGTCAAACGAAATTCGGATAAAGTTCCACGAATTTTCTATTTCGTTGAACTTAAAAAGCGCTTATTGTAATTAATAGGATAGATCAAATTTAAAACCGGACTGAGCCGAACATGTTTGGGTCGCGACTTCAAATTTTTTATTAAAAATATACGTCATACTAAGCAAATACTATGAAATTTATATGAAATTACGAACAAAGCTCCATTTTTTCTAAACATTATACACGTAAATCTAATAGAGAGGGATCCAACCTACAAACGGTATGCGCCTACTATATAAATTAGCAACGACACAGGAGTTGCAATTCAGTGGAAAGGATTCCGAAAATAAAAAGTATTTCGTCATCATCATGAGAAAACTTTTTTGAGCTACTGTTGGACACAGGCCTCCTCGCAGAATGAGAACGGTTAAAGCCGTAATCTAACATGCTGGTCAAGTGCGTGTTGACAGATAAAATTGTACCTCAAAGCTGGTCTGCAACGGCGGCTGGCGGAGAGCATCCCGCTGCAGGCCGGTGGCGGCAAGCACGGCGGCGCTATTGCCACATGCCAGGCACAGCAACGACAGCGCCAGGAACGCGGTCAGTAGCGGGCTCCTGTAGGAACAACAGAATAAAATATACTTACTTTTTATTTAATAATTTACTCAACGGAGTGACATATTTTTATAAACTGATTGGCAGCAGTATTAATCACGAACAATTTGGAACGTTTTTAAATAATAAAACATTAGCATGTAATTTTATCTTATTTTATGAGTTCTTTTTGCTAATTAAATTTCTAATGAAATCGATACAGTCTCCAATTAAGTCAATTACATACCTACTTAGCAAGCAACAAGTATATAATTTTTCGCTACGAGTGAACTTATAATTACGAGCCGATTGGAGACTACATAATGCTAAGTTCAACAGCCAATCAGCTTGCTACGAAAGCTAATCACACCACTCTTCTCGCGAGCGTCGAACACACGTTTTTCTCCACTCACAAATGGGAAGTACTCGTGTGGCACCACGGCTGCGATGCCCTCGTGTTCATTAGCACTAGTGAAAGCTGATCACAGTATCTACAAATTGCAACGCGGTGATAAAATATAAACGCCTGTGAAGGCTTTCGCTTGGTGTTCCAACGTTCTCTACGTGGTTAGTGGTAACGTGATGATTGCTGGAGATAACGTATTATGGAATGTCGATTGGAATTTTCAAGTAACTAACGCTATAGTAGAGTCTATTGTGAAACTTAGTGTGGTTAGTGGTAATTAAAGACCGGTGGTTGAATCCGGGAGGCCCATTGATGCAATGGGGGAAAGCGACTGCCCATCCGATTCCTCCATCGCTGGGGTCGTTAACAGGATACTAAGTTATTATAAAGTTTCTAGTTTCATATGTTCATCATTGAATGTTTGTGTAATATCTCTCCACTATGTAACTGCAAATTTAGAATATCATCTGTTTGTATATTGTCAGTTCGGTAGTTAAAAGAGTATCCTGTAATTGGAATACTAAGTATCGTCGCTGTATCTGTATTTGCCGCTAAGACGCAATGCAACCATGGCTGCTTTAGCTCGAGTCCTGGTTAAAAGAAGGAGACATAAAAGCTGGGGTTTTTTTTAAAGGAGTAGCAACAGGTATTGTTGTATCTGATACTACGATAAGTTATGAAGTATCCAATGAAAATTTGAGATTTAATCTGATAATCGTGAGCCACAGTACCGCTCCGGCCCGGTGGGATGTCGATCTGCGAAAGGCTGCAGGCTGATGCTGGATGCGACAAGCCGAAGACAGGGCGCGATGGCGCTCGTTGGGGGAGGCCTATGTCCAGCAGTGGACTGAG
>DWME01000673.1:0-30738 GCA_018244795.1 Parelbella ahira ahira
TAATCATTGAAGTGCAGATTAGCTAACTGTTCTAAATTCAATAATTATTAGGTTCCTATCAAGGTTTCTAACAATATCTATATATTTATTTATCCAATCGAAATTGATTAAAGCATTCATATAAGAATTCCGATGTCCTAATAACTTTGAGATATGTAATTAACGTCAACTAATTCCGACGATCACAAGGTGTGGGGTCACTAAATGTCATTGGAGTCATCCAGAACTCCTTAGAACGATCTTATCTTCTAGATCCTTCGATAGATCGTCTGATATAATGTTACCATCACGCGAAACGTCGGCCGTTTGAAAGTGTACTTTATTATGTACACATAAAGTCCATCGCAGATGTTCTTTGACGGATGGTGCAATATAAAATATGCAGTGTAATTATATCGAATCAGGTTGCCTGTCCGTCTGCGTGTCAATCAAACGAGACGTGGCACTGATGCGAATCGATGGAGTGTCTGCGTGCGGACTGAAAAGTTTATTAACGCAAGTAAAGAATGGGGGTTTCGCCGCGAAATGTAATTTGCTATCGAGATTTGATATCGACGACTTCCGACATCGATTGATATCAATCAATCAATCGGAATTAATACATCGATTCAATTAATACGTCGAATAATTTTTAAATCGAGTATAGTTGTAATGAAATTATGCATGTGCCTTACCTATGAAGATCTTAACAGGAATATCAAAACATATTTTATTGTTTTCAATACGATGGATTAGGCGACAGAAGTAAAATGATGAAATGAGAAACTACTATTCACTGTTTTGAGGAAGTCGTTATTAGAAACATTTCTGGTGGTAACCTGCAGTGGTACAGTGTGGTCCTTTGGTATGGTTTTCGGTACAGTAACGAAACGCCCGTTCGAAATTAGCCCTTAATATTGGCGAGGCATTGTGACTCGAGTCCGCATCAATAACGGTCTCATCGCTGGGAGCGAATAGCTGATAATGGAAATTGGGTTAAAAGGAATTTGTTAATTACAGTCCTGATACCAGGAATGAACGATTGAACATGTTCTCTCCGGAAGCATGGTCATAGTAGATTTAACTAGCCACCAGTCGCGTATTGTCCAACGTCGGTTGCTTAGTTTACATAAAAATTGCCGTTTCTGCAGCGCCGGTGCCACTGACCCCTGCCACAGTCGGTCAGATCGTTCCCTAAGAATGTGACATCTGTTAGCTACTTGGCAAGTCAGCAGCGGGTCGTAACCTATGCGCCGATATTCCTAACGAGACACCGGATAATAAGCGAAAACTACTGACATTCGAACGCTAGCCGACTTCATAAATAGCGGATTTTACTCCACTGCGGGGAATGTTGACAACATTACAATTTCAAATTAATCATTTGTGCATAGACCGTTTATATTCACCGCGCTTCGCGATTAACTTTGTTTAGCTTGTAATTACACTGTGCGCTCCTTATAGGGCGACGAAATCGTTGGTGAGCGTTTATCGTCCACGATACGGAACCGACACGACCTCACGTTTGTAGCATTTAGTATTTCAGTAGTTTTCAAGCATGATCAGTATACATTTTGTTTTCACTTCTGTGGGTTAATTTTTTATTGATGGTAAATTATTATTTGGATAATACTTTATTTAAAGGAAAATATATCCAAATATCATGAATAATCAATTATATAAAAGTGTCAAAGAACTGTCAAAGTTGCTGACTCACATTCAAACTACTATCAAAGTTGGCAAGTCACAGGTCGTGGGTATTAAAAACACGACTGCAGTGAGTTGGCATTGTCAATTTTGTTTTATGGCGTATCGACACGGCAAATAATTGCATTGTTGACCTTTGCGCTATGCAAATTGAGCCCTGTCTCCAGGCCCCACGGTCTGAATTTCAATGGGCATTTAACCGGTATGCAAAATGCAAGACATCTGTCCGATTCGTGCTGCCCATACCTATTGCCGCTGTCAACTAAAGACGACATTCGCGTGTAGAAATTTGAAGCGTGCCGTTAATAATAAGTGATTAGTGTTGTGGTCAGTGCGAGCCATAATGAGCTCCAAACACGAATTACCATTGAGGCAGTTTTATTTGCGTTATCTGATGCACATTTGTATGGTATCGCGGTTGTATTAACTTTCTCCCATTATTAAAATGTCCGCCTTAAGAACATACGAGTAATTTTTCAAATGCAAATATACAATGTTACTGTGATGTTCATACACGTATCGTTCTGCTTTGTGGATTGTTGGAGGAATGTTTTTGTTACAAATACATGCTGCATATACGAAGGCTGATCTTAAGTCGGCCTTGAAGCCCATATATGGCTGTATGCAACCACATCTAATATACAGTTAACAGCTGAATTAACGTTCCTGCGTCTTCTGCCGCTCAATAGTAACAATTGATGCTCTATGCTAAGCCATGAGAGTTAAACGATAAGATCACTACCAGTAGTACCTATATAATTACATATATGTTTCGGTTTAACTTATGTATGCTTTTCTATGGCCCTACTATGTAGTTTCAGACCTATACGTGGTGCGTCTTCATGGGCTTTCGCCGGTTGCAGCGAGGTCGTAGTACATTAGTACATTTCGACCAAAACGACTTGAAACTCTACATCGGGTACTCGTATGTATTGGTAACTTTAGGTCACACAAAAGTTCAACATGTTGGGGGAATCTCGAAAATATAAGATAAACAGTTCGAAAACTCTGTTATGTGTATGTGCTTATAAATGTACACACAATAGGTAACAAACTAACGTTGATAAAATAAAAACAAAGCTGATTTAGTTTTGGATGCTGTATATACCACAATGCCAGCATTTTGTTATCTATCATTGTATTACGGCATTTTACACGACTATCCCAATTGACTTTCCTGTCAAAGCATGTCAAAACAGCGCAGCCTCGGACAGGAAATCGGGAATTTTGAAACTGCGGACCGACAGCGAAATTAACTATTTTCATTGGATAGGTAAATTTCTGAATGCCATGTGCTGAATATAGGAGTCTTAACATGATTTTCCTAACTTTATTAATTTTTTCGTCTAAGTCATGAGATATTTGATTAAATTACTATCATATTGAGACGTTTAATAGTAACTTATGAGAAATACCGTGGGACGTACAATCTCCAGTTCTATAATATGTTATCTTAATTATATTGTCAATCGAATATAATTTCGCTTTAAATAAAAGTACCACAATAGTTTTTGTAACCAAAGTTCTTTAGTTTGCGATGGGCTCCTAAATAGTCAAGTGGCAATGACTATCTTTATGTTTTGGGTATCGCTTATGTGACTTTTAAAAGTAGTCGAAATTACAATGTATTTTCAAAAAGTATTTAATATTTTAAATTATTCGTCAACCGTTATCTACTATTATCATTTTGCGTAAATCAAATCATTGCCGATCCACTTACACGGCCGACGTTAATCACTTAGCGAAATGGCTAAACAGCCGAACGGCTAAACAGTCAAACGGTCAAGCAGCTAAATATCCAATTGGCTACCCGTGCGTTTTGCCGATCAGTTAGTTGCCGCTTGCTAATTTACCTTGCGGAAAATTTGTAGCTTCTCTAAACAAATAAATGGAAACTGTTTGATTTAATTCAGCTTCCGGCTGAAAGGATTTTCAATTAATTTTGTTAACCTTTTTTCATCCGTATCTCGTATTTGAAAACGAATTCACCCTGTCTGTTTGGTGAAATAAAGTGTCGTTCAATTATTTAATTCTAACGTATAGAGACAGAGTAGTGTAATCAGTGACTTTGTAAATGTATTAATAATTAATTCGAAACTGTATCTAGTTTGTGTTTACCAAGAAAATTTAAATTTGGTAACGTCTAAGCGTTGTTATTTTTTTTTACAAAAATGTTCGAGTCCTTGCTCTAGAATGCCAGATTAGAATAAAAGAAAATTTCAACGCCTTACTCACGTTATAGTATTTTTTCAAATGAAATCATAGATAAATTCAAAGTGGATTGACCGCAGAGGTCATAGATAAATTCGTAGAGCGGAGTAGATTGTGTAAAAAGCCGACGACTGCTTTTAGCAATAAAAAGGAAATTCCGCTCAAATCATAGGTTTACAGGTTCCAATTATTCAAACCGTTTATGTTACGTCATAAAAAACAGCAGTCTTCAAATTAATAATAGGACACGTCATTTGTATCGTCATTCGCCAATAAAAATCCATAAGATGACTACATACTAATAAAACTGTGAGTTGCATATCAATAAAGATTCTCACGCAACCTGTTTTTAGTTCACAGCTCGGTTCTGATCGTCGTGACAGCGGAGCAATCTGGTTTTATGCAAGCCATGCATTTGACCTTTGCGATGGACTATAGCTTCTGCATGTGTTTTGGTTTGCAGGAATAATGGTATAGTAATGAATTCATCGACCTGCGATGTATTTCTGTAATAGCCAGGTATGAACTGTTTGCGGGTCATTTAAAATTAAACAGTCACTCCGGCGCTGATGACAAATAAAATCGAATTTCTTCCCGATATTAGTTACAAGAGTCGAGCTGCTCCTAGAGCTCATGCCTGTCTTGGTGTGTCTTGTATATACATATATTATATTGTATACATATTATGTATATACATACATTATTTGCATACGCAAAAATATCGCTAAAAATTTGTCCAAATTCATTTCCATTTTGATAAACAAACATTTAATTTCGTTCCTCAATTGAAAGCCATCAGCGATTTTTTTCAAATCGCCTAATCCGATTGATCTGAATGGACGATTGGCTGTGTGGTGCCCGTGGCGCTATCAAACCACTATCCATTTAATAAGATTGATCCTCTCAATACAGATTTATGGTATCATCCTGACATATTGATGAATTCAACCATACTTGCGGGTTTTTTGCCTAGCAGTAGGTTTTTTGCTAGTTATGTATATAATGTACATATATGTGTGTCGCTCCAAATAAGTATGTTGTGCGTCGTAAAATATTTTATTTTTAGTAAAATAATGTTTGTTTGCTATAAATTCAGGACAGATGACTGACAAATTTGGGTAAAACCTACTTATGTATATCGTATAAATTTTGTTTTCATTTAGCCAACCTCTTGCTTGCTTGGTTTTGCTATTATTTATAGTAATGTTTCTCGATATAGTTTATGTATTATAAGTGAATTTATCGTTATAGGTAGGTATCATTACATATCCAGTATAGTTGTCACCAATATTTATATTTATCATGTTTCGTGCATCAGATCAATTTGTTCGATAATGCAACAACTAGTGCATAAGTTTTCATTACCCGTGAATAAAGGTCTCAGCTGCATAACGTAAATTGCATCCTCGAGTAGATTCAGGAAATGGCCTGCGCCTGCGCAGCTATCTTCCATCGTTTATCCTGGTACTAATAGCCATGTTTCTCGCTATCGCAACGGACACTCAGATTTGTCATTCGCTTGGTATTCATTAATTTACATATTGATGGCCGATGACTTGACGAAATGGCAGTTAGTAAGCGATGAGATTGCTGTGAGAGCAGTGACAAGTTGTCGCGATATGTGGACATTCCGGTACGCTCTTGTAATGTGCTACAGATGTTGATTTTACTAGGACAGTAGGGATAATAAACGGTGACTTTATATGTATAGAAATTAAATTACTTTATAATGGAAGTGTTAAAATTTTTAATCCTTTGACCTTCCATTGGATAGTCCGCTTTCAGATTGATTAGGATTTAGCCAATATGACAGACAACAGCTTGGATAAGACGTCAAAATACCAGAATTGGGAAAGTTTAGCAGCGCTTTGTCTGTAAGAAATTTAATATATGACTGTTGGTGGAAAATTACGATGAGCGTTTTCGTACTTCGAATATCATATTAAGCGGCCGGTCTCGATTGTTAGCGCTAGGTAAGAATTATGAAACCTTCTCAGGGACTGTAGAGTTAGAGCAAAAACACGTTGGTGATTTGCCCATTCATCCGCAATAGAGGTGCGTGATGGAGTGTGACCTAAGTTACCTACAGGTACAGAAGAGGCGCATGTTCAACAATGAGAAGTAAAAAGGATCCTAGCCGCAAGTTACACCTTAATGTGAAGTAAAAATCATTGGTTTAAATCATAAAGAAAAATCCATTGCTGATATTAACATCCTTCTTGTCCGTAAAAATTTATCCTACTTTTTAGCTATTAATAGCTCCTACACTGATCTCCTTACAAATCGAGCAGTACTTTTATCTCATGCAACATTATTGTCATCAATGAAACTATTTATTATTTTATAGGGATTTTCATTTAGATGGATACAATTTATGTCACATATAACAGTATATCGCGGAGGTCTGGATAAATGGAGCTTAGCCGTGATCACTTTAAAGGCTCTCGGTTCGTTTTATTAGTGATAATTTAAGGTTTAATGAGCAATGTCGTGACATGTGAAGCGCACTACTCCCGATCAGCCAATGACAGAAAATAATGAATTTAAAACTTTACGAGCGAGAATCTTCATTAATTTTTATAGTCACCATTACGTACAGGACATATCGGTATCGAATCGTCACAGGACACTTGCATAAAATCCTTTTTGATGCGAACTAATGAACGTTATCTCCAATGAATTTTAAGATTTTGCTCATCATTAAAACGTTCTGGGACTTTAAATGTCAGATCATAAAGTGACATCCGATCGCGAGTCTCTGAGTATTAAAAGTATATATTTTTTTAAATTAACATAATTTGTAATATCCATTTCCATTTTGTTTACACCTCTCCTTAACATCTCATTATGTTATCAATGATTTGAATATTTTCTAAAAAAAATTATATCTGAAATAATAATTAAAAATCGAATGAAGTACAATGAGTTTATCGTTGCACTTAACTATTTCGTTATCATTATACTATAAACGTTAATCGGAAACGCAGTCGTCGATCGTATCGGGCCCGCATCGTGTGTCACAGCTGAGCGTGTTTGTGTGTAAACTATACACCATTATGTAAATAAATAGATGGTAATTTAATATTTCCAATGATGATTTGTATCGCGTGTTTCATTTGTAGATTATGTTAATCTCGAGTTAATTTCAAATTTAGCCTCTGTTTCTCCATCGTTCACTGGCAATGTATTAAGAAAGATACTTTATTTATTAGACAATCGACTGACCACCGCCGAATGGACGAGAGCGATTAGAATGGACAGTCTGGGAAAATTATAACGAGGAAATTATTATTTTATGTGTTTTAGGAAAGTAATAAAATAGAAAAGTAATGCTGTCGAATGCGATAAGTCTCGATTCATCTATCGGTCGCTGTAGATTAAAATCGATTCTTAGTTGCCTATCGTAACAGCTCCGGCACGGCGCCGGTTCCAGCACCGGTTGTAATCAGTAGCGGTACGTATAAATTGAAAATAAAACTTTTAATTTATCGTGTCTCGCTGACCGCTTGATGTGGGACATCCAGATTGGTTGCGCTCATGATGGCCGTCGACTTCCGGCCGACGCGAGTTCACAACATCTAGTTCGATATATTATTTATTGGTGGCATTTATGATTTACAAAAACTAATTAGGTTCCGCAACTGTTTGTCTAATTGATATAATTTAAAGACAAACCTGTTGGTCTCACACGCCATTGCTGTTAATTGAACTAAATTGCTTTGTCATAACATAAATATAATAATATCAATAACCATAACATAAGTAAAAATATTTGTGTTATATATTTGTCGAAATATTTCATATCCGTGTTCGTTACCTACGGTAATTTTAACTGAACAGCTGAAACAAAAATATAGGAACATAAACAATGATGTAGAAGAAACACGTCAAGTCGGTAAAGATAGACGTATTTAGGTATTTGGACCTCTCGCGCTATCCCGTGTTCCGAAGTTGTTACGTTAAGGCGTCATGTTGTAACAGGGAATTTTTGTCAGTAACTATTAGTAAAAACACAATCAGTTCTCAAAACATTCACTTCACAAACCCTAAAGGGTTGCTAATATTGCACATCTGCTACTCTAGGCCGGCGGGCGAGGGTTGCCCCGTCGAGGGATAGCCGTGAGAGCCCTGACTCGGCGCATTCCGCTGCATCCCGTCAATGCGTGCGTTGCGAGATGAGGAGACAAATTCTTTGATTACGGTTCTTAATTATTTTTGGTCGGCCATTAATTGCGCATCATAATAAAGTGGCCTTTTAACTGGATTTTTTAAATACCGTGTTTTTGTGTTTTGAAGATTGACAAGATAGTTAATTTAAAAAATTAATTAACATCTGAGTATTTTATTGTTTATTGGTTAAATTAAGAAAAATATGACTTGACTAATCGGTGGAATTTCTTAATTAGATCTTTCGTACGATTCGTATTAGAAAAAAATATGTTACGAGCTAATTCATAATTACTAAGTCCACTCTTTATTGCCTTTGTATGTGTTCAGTAGAACCTAAATAAATTAACATCAATAAAACCGCAAGGCATTAATGGGACTGCACTTGATTAACATCTGCTAACTGTAACTGTTGCTACTGAAACCCAGCCAACCCAATTCTATCAATTTGATATAAACAATATATTGAAACTTTTATTATAAGATGATATAAACGACATTACGAAACAAACAAAAAGCTCCGTTCAATATCCATAAAGAGCTAAAAATGGGTAAGCCGCTGTATATTGTTCACAGTCACTTCAAAAGTAAGTATAGGATACCTACAGATTTTCGTATGTCAGTAGAAAGTTCTGTGCCACCTGGCAAGTCTTATCCCCGAACACCTCCTCAGCGAAACTCCCAAAACACGTCGAAGCCAATATTCGCATAAAAAAAGGTCTATTGGCAGCGTCAAAGCAAACGCCGTCGTCACCTCTCGTCAATAGGCTCGCAGAATGGATCAAGCGCGGCAATACATCTTGCGCTGTAAGGGTCCATTTTCCAGCTTCCCTTCGCCAAACAACATCATTTGTTACTCTCCCAATGTTATTTTTCTCTGATGAAAGCTCGTGTTAATAAAATCGCACTTCATCGCTTTTTGTCGATCATCGTCACTTAGCCGCGCTGCTTGATACGTACGGTCGCCACGCGTTCGGAACGACTGGGACTCTTTTATTTATTTATATCAAATTACAAAATAGTATGTGTTTATGTAGATATGTGTGTTATAAAATGTAGGAGTTTAAATGAAAATAAGCTTGAATTTAAAATGATCAATGCTAAGTACTTCGCAAATGTACAATGCAACACATTGTAAATGTACTATACAGAGCTATAGTTTTCCTTTTGCCGCTCTGCCTGTTTGATTGCTTAAAACGTATAAAATATAATACCTTTAATTTACCAGGGGCACAGTCCACCACTCTGTTCCAATGTGGAATAACTGTAAACGTATTTGCTACCGTGTATTGTATTTATTAAAAATGATAATTTCCAACATCAACCCTACGTTTGTTCAAAGCCGTGGTCACCGTAACGTTCAACAGGGCCCGTATTTCGCAAGTCATGTGCCGGCGACACCACGTGGTGTTCCCAGCACGAGTTTGATTCGCTCCCGGCTGCACCTGCCGCGTCGGTGCGTACCAACAGAATATATAGGGATTCGGATTATAACTAACCATTATATGCAGTGATACGACACAGAAAAATATAAATAAATTTACCATTGAGGTGCCTGTACAACCGAGAATCGAAGCTGGAACGCTGCGTAAAGCAGAGTAATATGTCGGACAGTATCAAAAACCAACGTAAAAATTAACAATATTTGTAGGTACAATACTAAGACATTTGTATTATAAAGACAATACATAATAATATTCCATTGAATCGCACGGAGAGTCCCAGACACGTGTCTAGTGACGACTGAAAGGTCTCTTATCAGCCTCGAATGGAACTGGAATATAAATATAATGTAATCTGGTCTAATCCACATTCTCCACTCTTGAAAGCTAGCTTAAAGGATGGTGCAGGACAAACACGTACCAGCTCATATAAATGTCTGTATCAAAACATACACGAATTTTTTTTGATCAACAAGCGTTATAATAATACAACGAGAAACAGTTTCTTTGAAATGTAACTAACATTGTGTACCTAATTTTGTTAGTCATACTCGTAATTATGTTCAAGGATAGTGAAATGCTTGCAACGAAAATGTAATTTCTACGTATAGCCGGATTTTTTACTCATTATTGACCAATTGCATTTTGAAAATATATATGAATCAATTTTGAATTTCCCACTGATATTTATATGTCCACAAGCAGTGGTAGCCTAGTGGTTAAGAATTCAGTCTCTCACTCCGGGGGTGCTGGGTTCAAATCCATGGCGCGTACCTCTTAACAAAAGTGCGTTTTAAATTTAAATATCACTTGCTAACGGTGAAGGAAAACATCGTGCGGAAACCTGCTCACTATAAAATTTCCAAAAAAGGAAAATAATAATAATAATTAAAAAAATATCTAAGGTGTGTGAAGTCTGTCAACCCGCACTTGGCCAGCGTGGCAGACTTTGGCCTTAACCCTCTCAATATGCACCCTAACTATTATTGGGAACTCTTTATCATTGCATCTAATTCGTAATTTTAAAAACTAAAAAAACCGAGCTAATCTCGGTCATCCAGGTACTATATTATTATGATTATATACATGTATGTAGCGGGTTAACTCACATACATTTTGTGATGGCGCAACTCGTTTCGGACCTGTACGAGATCCTTCATCATGAGCTTCCGCCGGTTGCAGTGAGGTCGCGGTGAAGATATAATAGGCACGCCAGTACATATATATTCATGTGTATGAACACTCACGACACATTGAATAGTAAAATATGTATTATGTTATTATCTGTAAATATAGAAGTAACAATATCGCTAACGGGTATAGAATCGTTCGGTCTGGGATCGACCGAACGAACTCCTCAACAGGTTAATGTATCTATCAAGTTCAGAACTGATTGGATTGTTTGGTTCAGGTTAACAAACGGACAGAAACGCGCGTCACGGCGTCCATCAGTCCGGCTGCTTTGAGCCAGCGTCATCTCTGATGACAACAACGTTCGTTCCACTTGGGACCACGCGGCTTTACCTCCGATTATATTGTAAGGCACCTGTAGGTTTAACGTACTTGTTACCTATGTATATTGCGCATGTAAGTCAAATAATATAATGTATAGTTATTTTGCGTAAAGCTAAGTGACAATTTTGCTGACAAATAAAATAATGTGGAGAAAATGTATGGTAGGTATCTACTCTTATATCATGATTTATATAAAAAAGAACATGTATGACTTATGTTTTTAAAAATATATGTTAGAGTCATTACAAATAAAATATATTTATGATATTATTTATAAGTTAAGTTTCATACAACTTAGATTGGTTTTGCTGTTGTATAGAGTTATTTAATCATGCCAATTAAAGTTAATTTATTAAAATATAATAATTGCAAACAAATGTGTAATCCGTATCTGGTTCAAAAAGTCGCGTTGACAGCGCACAGCGCCAAGCGGAACGCACTTATCGCAATGACAAGCACGCCGACAAAGCGGCCGACGGCCATACAACCGATCACTTCTAATTGTGTGATTTGATACGAAAACGCTTTGTTAGCCGCAAAGAAATCTCTGTCGTAATCGACGGACACAACAAATTTATCTTTTGTGGGCACCGATCGGCCGTTTCACGATTTTAGGAGCGCCTAATTAAATACAACGAAGTGGAACCGTTCTAGCCGAGCGATGGTTTACCTAGAGTCGATAAGTTACTGACTGCTGCCATTGTCTGCCCGCCGATTGTTTTTGACGATAATCTCGCTAACATGGACGACTTTCTCGGTTGTTTTCGACCAATTCGCTTGACGGACTATCCGATGGCTACATCTTTGTTTTCGAACGTCCGAAAATTGGTCATCAGCTTTTTGGAATCGATACTTTAGTTATTATTTTGTTCTTTTAGCGCTTTCGGTGTTCGAGAATCGCCAAATTTAATCATAGTTATTTGTACGTAAGTCTCTCTGTGTGTGTCTCTCTCTGTGCCTCTATGTGTGTGTGTCTCTCTCTTCTCTGTATGTGTCTCGATGTATCTGCGTTTTGAGATTTCACACGGCCACATTGGCAATGTACACACGTTTCTACTTTGTTTTTTGCATTCACATATCTGACTGGCCTCACCTATGTTTACATATTGTTTATTCTAACGAACAAACAAATATAATCATGTTCGCATTAGTTTATTCTGACGTATAAACTGATACTGTGTCCTCTCTCGCTGCGCAGGCGCATTCTCCTACCTATTTACTTAAAGATGATTTATCGACGAAACATTTCGGTTATTTACGGCCAGAATAACATTTACGACCGCTGCCGGGATCGAACCCGTTGTCCGATTGAGATTTCAGGGAACGTCGGCGATTAATTTGGTGGAACACGGTATGATATTTAAATTCTCGGAACGGTATGTTAAGTTGCTGATGTTACTTCATTGTTAATTGGAAATTACTTCTCCGTTTTCGATTCGCTTGCGATTGAGTTGTATTTATACAGATGCAAAGATGGTTCGTCATTTTAATCCTGACTATAAAGTACTCCAGTAGACCTATAATGGATTAGACGCAGTCTATTTTGAAAAGAGAGAAGCGTCAAATCAAATATTTTTTCATGTTATGCTCACCAATGAAGATTATGTCATCGTATACTCTGCGTACTGTAAATAGAAACCCATTTCTAATTGCCCTCATTTCTTAAATTAACTACAAAACGCATACATATTTTATAACAATCATATACATAATCAACTCTTCTATATTTCAACTGTTGGTCACGGGTCTTCTTTCTGAATGAGAAGGGTCAAGGTCATAAGCTGCTGCGGGGGTAAGACGCGAGTTAGTACACTTATACGTCTTAGAATACATTATAGAGAACTCCAAGATATGTGTGCTCAAGATGATCTCCTTCAGCTCTAGAGCAACTGATATTTTATCTTAAATCATAATATTTTCGTCAAGAGTTCCGAAGCGTAAATTGAATGTTATAATATGTGAACTTGTTTGCGTCAATCATCGAGAAGCTGGTGTTTTATAAGATTTTTTTATAATAGCAACATAAAAAGTTTTCTACATACACTAACTCAAGGGAGAAAAATGTGTTCAGCATACATATTAGTACCTACCTACATACTTGTTCCACACGTATCGAAGGATATGCCTTAATAAGGAATTCTAATGGAATTATTACAAAATATTTATTATAACTAATATGTTAAAAAGGCCGTTTATTACAAACATGGTATTGGTTCCGTATCTAATTTGAAAACAGACGCTTCACTTGTACACCGGTGATGTCAATGAATGCATCAGTCTACATATTTTACTGGTATTTTACGGCGCGCTGCCGGCTACAGGCTAAAAATTAATTAAACTCATTCCCAATACCAATCTTACTTTAATTAGTCACGTGTGCGATGAGTTATGGCTTATTGGAGCTGTGTATCGGCTGCCAGTTGTAAATTTTCTCAAAGTAAACACGACCGCCATCTTTGAATAGAATAATTAATGCTCACTCTGAAATGTTTGAGCTGATTTGTTCTGGATTGCGGGGAACGTACTTATTTGAAATATAATTAATTAAAGGACAAGATTTATGTCGATATTTTATTATTTGAAACAAGCTCGATGTTTTTGTTGCAACCAAAACAGATAGATACTCGGCAGTGTTGTTTATTGGAAGTAGTTATATGATAATTGGCAACATAGAGGGGCATCGACTTTGCTGGCTTTGATGATGCTGCCTGAATGAATGAATGATAACTTTAACAGATACGACATTTATTGAGTGAATGTATAAACCTTATGATGGAAACACTTTTTGCAATTATTTTAGGGGCACTAGTCATGCTATGACGATTTTTGAGAGGTTTACGCATCACAATGCATTTAAGAACTATGTAGATTGATATAGGATATTGTACCTACTCGAGTTTTCACGAGGAAGCAATTGATATTAATTTTTTTTATTCTTGTTTCAGTTACCGAACCCGTGCTCGTGATGGAATAGTTTTGGACCAACGTAAGTAAACTTCAATATATAAAAGAGACATATGATGTATTTTGTGCACGCCGTATAGAAAAAAAAATCAGATTCTCACGCAAATTAATTGGCACGTTGGTGCAGTGGTTTGTGTGCAGTGACTGCTACGCCGAGGGTTGTGAATTCAATTCGCACAACAGATAAATATTTGTATGATTAGGACAAGACTATAAGTCTGTATATATTAATTTACATGTAATATATCTATGTTTATCATCTGTATAATTACGATAGCATATAAGTATACGATAGCATCAGCTCTGCTTAATTTAAGATCAGAGGGCCTCGTCTCAAGCAAGATATTGTTATGGTAGCCAACTAATTGACTTATGATTTTATCAAATAAATAAATAAAATCAATAAATTACTCAATAAATTACTTTATACAATTTCGTATCACATCCCTTATGACTTTCGATGCTCTTATCACTTAGAAACTTAGCAGCCAATTCCTAGTTGACGCTAGTCGGATGCAACAGAACGCGCAACATCAGATGGACATCGCTCGCAGCCGTGTTAAGGAAAGGGAACAGTCCAGTACAAAACACTTTAGTTTTAGTACATCAATCAAAGGGAAAGTAGCGCGCGTCGCTCGTCACTGGCGACAGTCCGGAATACGCGCGGGATTCATTACGTTTTCTGGGAATACCGCTAATAGCTTCGCTTACAACACAGGAAGCGCGCGCTCGTGACTATTTGTTACCTACCTGAAAACGTCCCTGTTCGGCTCGGACGCACTTTCGACGTTCCCGTTTGTATTTCTTCGACATATGCATTTGTTAGTAACCAGGGGGAACAACTAGGCATTGTAATTCGGGCGTCTTGTTTCGTGATTACCATTTGACTGTGTATAGAATCGGACCTAGTACAATGCGTATAAGTCATTGGTCTAGAATCAACAGATTTTGTATGTGTTTAAATTTTATAGATTCTGCTATTGCTTAGGTACCTATTTGAATTACGTAGAAATTCGCACAAGTTTGGAACCCCTATATAACTAATTTAGAAGATAATTTAAAAATCTAAACAACCTTCCCGGTGCTCAAGCTGCCTCCAAACCGAGTTCCAACGAGAACGGTCTAGTAGTTTTCATTTGAAAACGAAACAAACTAACGTGTTTTCCTTTGTACATATGTATACTTGTTTGTGGCGTTTATAAATCATTAATAAGTGTTTAAAATATTGAACGCGGTCTCCGAAATAATTGATGTAAGGGTGTATATTGCTTAACGGCGATTTACACATTTAGTTACATATCGACTAAAAAGTATGAAAGCTTCCTGTAAATACCATTGGGTAAATACCCTACACTTTTGTATTTCATACCAACCTTATGTTTAGTCTTTAGTACAACGTTTCATTTTTTTACATATTATTAAATCCTGCAATATTGTACTTGATATTAATAATCATCATACAAATATTTATTCTGAGTGGAAATGGAAAATACTTCGACTGCTTCGCCCGTAACAATCACCAATCTCTAACCAACAGGAGTCCTGCATGTAAACGGTCTTACCTACCGTACAGTGTTATTTGTTGAGCAATTGTCGAAACGTGTCTGTCCAGAGGGCTTGACAGTGACATCGTCTTTATCGTCTTCATCAAGTATTCAGAGAAGGAGGTACCACACGTCGGATCTCCCTTATATTGGCTGAGCTATTTCGGCATCTGATGCCTTCATTGCAGCAGCGATAAGGCAGAATATTTATTTTATAACTAACGTGTCATGTCATGAAGTTCAAGGCATCGATATAGAGAAGTTGACGCAATGGATTTGCTGGTGTAAGTTAGATTACATATGTCTGAATGAAATGTTCACAATTTAGTTCAATTATAACATTACATTACCCCTGAATTTTCCGAAGAAGGAAGCAGAGAAATTGGTACTTACCAGTACCCAATATTTACCAGTTAAGTTAGAGGTTCAATAGAATGGTTCAGTAATGTTTATTTCTAATATTAATCTCATGCAATTGTAGGATTAAAGTAAAATTAAATACGTTACTTTTATAAAAGCCACAAATATGCGTTTTTCCTTACTCTAGATACTACCAGATTGGAACATGACTTCATCAGGATCAGGTGGGAAACAGTATTTTATTTGACCTTTGTTCACTTTTTTGTCAGAACCTATCTTTTACAGGTCACAGTGTTTATTTCAAAATAGAAAATATGAAAATTGCTCCTGTACGTTGTCTAACCGGAGTCCATATATGTACATATGTCTACATACCTATATGGCACGTGTAAGTTATAAGCCTATACATGTAAGCCACCATGTTGCAGTCACTTATTGATTGCTTCCAGCGACGACATAGTCCTCGTCACGTCTATCGAGGACGCTTCATCGAGTATTCAGAAGACAAGGCTCTGCCTCGTCGGACCTCCCTCTTACATTAACTGAGCTATTTCCGCTCCTAGGAGACTAATACCTTCGTAGCCTCGCTGTCAATTTGAGCTCTGTTTATCGTGCGGCCTTGTATCTGTCTTCTGTTGTGGACCTGTTTATGGGATGTCGTTGTACGAAGTCAACAACACACTACCAATTTACGTAACACTGCCAATCGATATTAGATTGACTATTTTTGACTTGTATGGTCTGTTTTGTAATTAATATTGGCTAGAAATTTACTATGGAGGCACCGACCTATGGTATTGTATGGTTCTTATCTGACCCAGTAAACGTAAGTAATATACGATATCTACTGCCAAATTTGTAATGACAATAGTATCTTGCAATACGTCACATACGGCAAGTTCTTCACAAATTAGCTAGTTTATTTTAGCTTTAGCTAACAAACTACATATTTTTACAATTCATACTTCTGTAGATACATTTTTACAAAACCACAGAACAATCACTCATGCTCTTCACAAAAATATTGGATCTAGGTGCGAATCAAATTCGTGACCTCCGATTTAGAGATCAAGGTTGTTATTCTCTAGACCCATAGGAGCTAACTGAGGAGTTAGCAACCACAAAATATTTTTGAGGGACTGGTTTCAATGAATAGTCAAAAAAAGTTTAAATTTTCTTAGCCAACTCGAGCTTCTACGAGCTTCTACGGAAACGTGTATAGCGTACGTCTGAAAGTAATTTCCCGCGACGACGAAGCATGTCGCAGATCCGCGACTGTAAATCAATTGCGATTTATAGTCGCATCTCGGGGGCACGTAAAGCTCACGACGAGCGAAACGACACGCACACGACCCGCCGACGAGTTTTACGATCGTTACTGAGAAACGTGTGACGGACGGACCGCTGTCTCATAAATCAGTTTAATCTATGACAAAGACAATTGGTATCGTTCGCTCGTTTCCAACAAATACACCATCAATCGAATATGTAATCTATTTGCTGCTTACTTAAGTCACTTTTCAAGCATCTAATTTGTTCACGCTTTGTCTTTGGCTTTCTGTGTACTGATAGCGACTACGAAATTCTTTCTGCTCATCAACACTTCACGCCCAAGGTACAATTGAAACGAAATGTAGATAAAGCAAATTTCGTATCTTTTAGTATTCTGAATAAACAGGCCTGTTTTTTAAATGTAGAAATACGCTTGCGTTTGGCTGCAATCTCATCTGATAGAAAGCGAGATGCTACCTAGGTTGTAACACGCTCACCTAGAAAGCCATTAACGCTTGGTAGGAAAAGAATACATGTTTAGGTTAAAACAGTGTTAAAATACTCCGTTGACAACTAGAGCGTAAAGGGCTCAATGGTGGCAAGTAAAGGGTACAGAGTCCAATCGCTTCGCTCGCACTGGTGTGTTGGCACCCTTACTCGTTGTCACGAAAGTTGAGCACACGCATGAATCAAACGACATCGTATTGCGAGTCAGGGCTTTGAATTAATGTCTAATACGGTTCTGCGTGTAATTGTCGGTTGACTTTTATGCCAGCTGGTGCCGTGCCGGTAAATCAAAGGAAGGGAATTGTACAAATAAGCTGAATTGTACAAATCGGCGACGTTGTACCGATCTGCTGGAAACGCACTTGTTGCGACCGGATTGAACATTGAATAGGTTGATCGTGCTGCGCCTTTGGGATGTTCTGGAAATAAATTTAATTGTGTAAAATTGGAACACATAGATAACTGTACTTAATGCGTTAACGTTAAGACGAAAGTGTTGAAGAAAGCATTGATTCCTCGTATTTAGTACCAACAATAAATAGATTAAAAAAAATATAATTACTTATATTATTATACAATGGAAATTCAAGCTCTTTGCTATGGTGTACCATAGTAGACATAATAAAGGGCGCCCCTAATGCCTAGTGGCATTTTTCATCGGCCAACCCTTGGAGAATGTTAAATGAATTATTTTAATTAATATAAAGAAAGTATGTTATGAAAACGTTAGCTGGCAAAATGTCGGGATCACATAAAATAACAATGGATTCTAATTGTAGAACCATTGCTATTTTATGTGATCCCGACATTTTGCCAGTCTATTGAGACCAGGTCGCCTACACGGCCAATCGATTAACCTAGACAGCTTTGTCTAATTTTGATGTGCTAAAATTGATTCGGTGCAGTTCAGTGGGACGCGATGTTCGAACTGCTGGTTCATTTATTTCTATATGTGGACGCTTTTATTATAAATGCAATATTTTCATTCCTTCTTTATCATCATGATTTTCATTCAATTATCAATGACCACCTAAGTCTATACAGGATTTACACCTTTTTCTAATATCTTGGTGTAATTATTTTTCTATCTAACGAATGTTTTCAATCACAGAATCAATATCATATAAGGATATAAAAATAGAAAATCTTTCCACGTTGTTCGATTAGAAACACGACTTATTAAATCAAAACGCTTTGTTTACAACACAATCAGAGCAAATTTAAAATACAATCGGAATTTTCATTTCAAATGGGTCATTTCTGAAACGGGCAATACATCCTCAAACTCCATTGAGGCCCATTGTTGCGGGGACGACAAAGAAATCGTTAATCGCCGATAGCTAACGCAGATTTTGGTCCGCTTTGTCCGCGACCATTGTCCGGAAGAGGGAACTTATAATGAGAACTGAGGAATCCGGAGATGATCGAATGCCCATCACTCGGATCATAATTTCTTTCGATAATTCTCTTTTTGCTTTCTCCATTACTCTGTCGTACTCATTGTGGTCGAGAGTCAGTTCCTAATAATTAGCATTTATTATTTATTACTGGAGCCCTGATTGTCGTAAACTTCTTTCACGTTTACGGCTTTCTTTATGTCTGTACTCTCAATGTTTATGAGTTAACCAAATATAGTGTTGGTAATGATTTCAATATTTCAGCAAATAATGCAAAGATGCACGGGGAGTGGTAGATATAATATTCGTTTCAGATAACTATCCTCTCAAGTATTCTATATCTGATGTTCTGATGCTGTTTATACTTATAGATCGATTTACCGGTGGCCTCAGTAGAAAGTATCACCACCTAACAATGTCGTTACTTTCTGAAGATAAGCGCTTCCAACTCGCGTGACAATGCACTTGAAATAATTAATGTGAGTGATGTATCTAATTAAACACTTTTTATCTAAGTCGTAAAAAAATTGGGTTCCGTAAGTTGTGTATAATGTATGTAGGTAGTTCTCCAATAATGGAACAGTGTGGACGCTTAAATAGCGGTTTACAATACTAATTGTTAGAGACGTTTGTTACTGCTTTCATATGTAAAATGACTATTAACTGTAATTGCAACAAAACGGCATTACAATCTTAAATATATTTGTAGAAGTTATAATCATTGTCAAATTAATCGTTTCATGTCTGAATTGAATTTTATGTTTATTGCAGGCCGTATACGGCATATTATCTAAATTTGATCGGCTGAATAAAGATTACAAATTCCTCTGTAGTTCTTACATAAAGACCTTTCTTCAGCACGGAACCAGCATTTGGCCACTGCCAACCAAAGCTGTCTCACGGCGAATGTTTCAATCGGTCTGTAATTACGAGTCGTAAAACATGCTCTGTTGAACCCATATTAGGGCGATCACCCACTTGCGGTGGGACCGCTTACTGGAACGTGTGCACTGGCTCTTATATTGTGTATTGTACCTGTAAAATGGAGTATTTCTTGACTGTCATGTCTACTTTGCAACTTTTAGTTATGCACAAGTAAAGTCAGCAAAATTAACTTTTTGTTAAAGTATAATAGCTCGACGGGCGCAGCATTCTGTCAGACGGTATTGCTGACGCCACAGCGCGCGGTGCAGATCTCAAAGATGTTGTAAATAACTTGCTAATGAACAGTTTACGTTCAAATGTACCAATAAATTGAATGTGTCTTCTGTGATATTTAGTGCAGTACAATGAATACAAAATGCGGATGAGAAGCCCGTGAATTAGAGTGGATGGGACGTTGCTGAATGTTAAGGTCTATTTATGCACGACGGAGGGTTCACCTTCCAATTTCAAATTTTAAAGACGAGCTAATCTTTTATATTCTTTCCTTCAACACAACTATCTTCTAAGTTAGTTACTAAATATTATGTGTTACACTTTCATAGATCCTATTTTTTGTCCCTTATCGCGTCATCCATTTTGAAGTGTACCGAGTTATATTGCGTCACGGTAAAGGTTCCGTCTTCCAAATGCAGATCTAATATCAGTGTACTGACGGCGTCCTCTCGCGACGTCGAAACGTATTAACGCAGCTTCAGTAACTGCATTTTGCGTTGAGCAGTTTTGACATTATAATTTGGTTCCATACTCTTAATTCTTTACTTCGGCATATTTATTGAGCCCTGTTCTAAACTTCAGTATGTGAATTGCTAATACATACATACATTTTCTATATGTACATAAAAGGAGATAAGACCTGCTATTCTAGGTTGTTGACGGATAACTACATACCTACTACAGACATTTTTTGCCTTTACGCTGCAGTATTAACTTTCACGTATGATATTCTGACACATATGTAGTCTAACGTGTGAGATATTCTAATGAACTTGTACGAGTTTTTTCTCGATTAGCAGAAGAAGTTTAGGGCTATTTGAAATAAGCTGGTGACCTTAATACTGCTTTCATAAAATATAGAGATTGTGACTAAAAAATGTAAGCGGAAAACATATTTTAGGTCTTAACAGAGCACGCGATATTAATAAAATATTTGATAAAAAAGGGTAATGAATTTAGCTCTGCTTAGGAAATACCAAATTGTTATCGTTTTAGTTGGTTCAGCTATTAGTGACTCAGACCGCTCAGTCAAGCGTAAGTGGGTTCGATCCCCATCAAGGACATACCTACATATGTACATTCCTATGATTAGCACGATTGTCTTTTCTGTATTTAGTTGTAAAATTATCTGTATAGAGATAAGTATGTATTTAGAAATGTATCAACGGAAGTTCTAACACTCACGCTAAAGCTGTTATTGTTATTATTATTATTATTATTTACATTTCACTACAAGTACTGGAAGCCGTGTGGGCAGTTTCTGTAATGCCTCAATAGTTAAATATCAATCAAGGAAGCTTCAATTATCGACTGTTTTCTTCACCTGGTGGTCTTACATTTGCATTGTCACGCGATGCACCTACACAAGTGTTTATTCTTCCCGCGCTATGCAGTGGGCGGTCACTGGAGCGCGACGTGACCGCGCCGGTGGGAGCAGTAGCGATATGTAGAGTTTGTATTATTTTTCACCTTCAGCATACTATGTTTGGTGGACATTTTTTTCTAATCAGTCATCTGTCATGTGTACACAATCCAGTACATTCCATGAATTCTGGTTTGTTTGCACCTGAAAAGACGCTATTCTATCATTAAAAACTGTAAAAAGAAAAAAACTATTATAGCTCTCCCTCCCACTAATCGTCTTGCTGTAAAGTCCCCTGTTTCGCGAACTTTAAAGCTGAAAAATTAGATGCTTATGTTCGTTTTACAAAATCATTAATATGTAGCTTTAAAGAAAGCGGCATGTGCATTATTTTATAGTGATGGAGAGAGTAATATTGTCTCACTCTCGCACGTGAGTAGGTAAACAAAATTAGCATTTTCCACCAGTCCCTAGTCGCGTACGGATTCTTGGAGTCAACGGAATCATAGAAATCGGCACCTTAACAGATATCTGCTAAGAAATATTCCAGAACCTGAATCCTCAAAATAGACACCGTACGCGTAGATAGAGGCCGAAACATAAATTTTGCATATATAATCATCGTTATCACAAAAGTGCAGCTCAGTGGCTCCAAGAATCTCGAATTTCAAGATGCCACCTAGCATGTTATCGGAGCACGATAAAGGCGCACTTGTAAGGCCGCGTGGAGCCGAGCATGATGGTCAGGAAATTCAGAAGCGCGTCACGATTCAAAGTTTCAAACGCGCCGCGTGCGTGGGCGCGCACAATTTGCATTTCTTCATTAAGAGACGCCGCGAACGCAGATATCGTGCGTCGCGTTATCTCAGATACCGAACTGCCCTTTATTTTTTGCCCCTCCAATATCGACAGCTGTTAATTAACCGCGTGTGAGGTCCACCACCTTCATTGTAATTGCGCTGATACAGCGTTAGGATGCGTTTTAATGAGCTGCATAAGTGCGTTACGGGTCGGAATTGATGATCATTTGCGGGTTGTATGTGATTGCCGGTAACGTAATGTAATGTACCAGTCGCCAGTAAAGTAAAACGATGCTAATGCTAGTGAGTGTTTTACATTACAAATCCGCCTTAACAGCTTTTTTCATCAATTTAATTATCAGGCATTATATTATTACCTTTTATAGAACTTATTTTGCTGTTACCGATACGAAAAAGAGGAATTTCGTGAATAAATTAATCTAAATTCGTTTTGACCTAAATCGTTTGAATTCAGAATTAAGTAAATAAAATAGAATGTTCATTGGAATGGAGAATGTTATTTATATAGGCGTTGTCAATCTTTTAGTAAACGTCGAAAAGCACCGGACGACGATATCTTTGGCGAAATTCATAATAGACATGACGAAAGCACGGCCCGAGTGCGAGTATCGCCTCCATCGCAGGTACGTCCGCTATCGGAGATAACGGGTTTGAAATGCAATTTCTTATTGCGATACGAGCTTCATTCTGCCCATACGTCTATCTGATACACTCGAGATGGGTATCGACTGCTTAGATTTGAATGAGTTTTGTAATTCTACTTTAAGCGAGCCTTATCGATGTTTGCTTCTGGGCATCAATGGATAAAATCGCCAACAATGTCGATTGGAGATGGACGACTGTGTGTGATAGCCAGTTCGGTATTATTCTGGTTCCTCTTTTACCTTTATGTTACATGTTTCGTAATATACCTATAGGTAGTTGTTTTTACGTAGATGTATCTCGTATGGGTTATCTCAAGCTTTTTATGGACTAATATTACTAGATTTGCAAAAACTTGATTCGGTAAACTATATAAGTATAATGTATCTTAAATTAATTATTGTAATAATATATATATTTATAGAGTATTGTGATGATATATTTATATAGATTATAAAAATTTTATAATACATTTGTAGCCAACACTCAAACATTGATGTATTCATTCAACGAAATATCGTACGTGTGTGTCTCAGAATTCGCCGGCGTCGCTTTCATTAAACTCTTGTCCACATTCTTTTTCTCATTTTTCGATAAACTGCAACATTTCGAGCGAATGTGTTGAACGCACCCCCTGTCAAGACTGTTTATAGTCTTCAGATAAAGACAACACGTATACCGCAAAGCTGTTTCCCCACCGTTTGCGTTTACGTGAAGTGCCTTCGCTGGATTGCGAGATCGTCCAACACAAACCCAGAATCGGAATGAGTATCACTCTGAACAAGCCAGGTACGAACCTTCACAGTTAATCGAGGTTCATTTATAAGAATACAACTTTGTGTGAGGTTAATTCCAATATTAACAGCGGTAATATCAAAAGAATACGACAGTGATATAAAAGAACTAAAATTGTCACATAATTTCATTCCTGTTAAATTCCCATCTACTACTATGACGTTGTTTTAAAACACAGTATTTGTTACTTCTTCAAACAGCACAATGAAGGAGAAGCTACAATAATCCAATCAACTCTCAAATACTCTGGACGCTAAGTTTCAAAAACCGGGATAGCTGATTGCCACATGAGCACAGTCGTTCGCGCGTCGCTTACCGCTGTGCTTGCGACAGTGGGTAACGCAAGCCGTAGCATCCGAGGGAGGTTTCCACCATGTCCGGATATGAAGATAGCGCTCAGAAAAACGACCAACTCGTCCGTCGGCTGACTGAGATGAGTTATATTTTGTTCTTGCGTTTTCTGTTTTACATATTGTTCGCGTCCTTTTTGTCACCTTTTGTGCTGTTCTATCGATTCGCGGGCAGATGGCGCGAGCTAAATGAATTGAGGAAGGAATACACCTTGCCATGTGTTCAGATATACAGGTTTAATTGTGAATAAAAAAGCAAACAGTATATTGACACAAAAATATCGTCTACGCGATTCCCTATTGGTAACAATAGTGTCATTCTTCTAGCATTTTAATTGAGAAATATGTTGATCTAGATCAAGTACAGATCGGATGATAGTTATTAGAGCTTAATGTAGAGTATTTAACGTTTATTTCGATTTTTTCATGGCATGGCAATGGGCTCACCACCTATTCCATGGGACGTAAACGTAACTGGTTAAACATTCGAGTGTAATACACTCGTCTAGCCACCTATTCGAGGATTATAGGCGTGATGTTACATTTTTCAAATTTAAGTGTTTCAAACTGTTTTTCTACCTTTATTAAAGTAATATACATATATAATTATTCTCATTTGTGTAAAACAAATAATGTATAGAAAGTTACTTGTATTGTTAATAGACGATAACTTTACTACACATTCGCATAATATTTGAATAGTTATTTAAACATTTTGCTGTATAATTTTTAAATGCAGTTTTTTATTAGTAGTTTTATAGACATTCTTATAACTGTGTTGTAACTGATACTACGAGCCCAGTCTTGGTGTAAAAATTACAATTTTACGAGCTGCAACAATAGCCCGCTACTAAATTAGAGGTCATTATGAATTGTAACATGTTTAAATAAATCCATAAAATAACCCGACAACTGTAAAAATCGAACACCGTTAACATATGTATCTCTTAATTAGCGAATTGGCCTGTTGTGCGCTCTCGAAGATTTGGAAATTATTAGATGTTTACTTTTTATTATAATTGTTTTATTATTACGTTTATTGCTTTATATTTTTATTTAACTCATTCTGCGATGAACATTTATCAATATAATTGAAACATGAAACTTTACTCCATACTTTGCCGTACACTGTATGCTAATGCAAGACATATAAAAACTGTGTCTAGAATCTAACCACAATAAGTTCACTCCGGACTATGATCATAAAACGTAGGTACATGAACTCTGCTTACCAATTCGATCGTCATTTTGTGATCGAGCTTGATGAGTTACATGTTTTTTAAATTAATACTCATATAATATAATTTGAAAAATGAACAAGCCACGTGGAATATGTTGATATAACTGGGAACCTGTTGATATAACTTGGAATATAATGATATAACGTGAGTTCTATGGCTATAACCGTCGTAACAACCTCACAGACCGTTAGTACCACGCCAACGTACCAGTATCAAACGAGCGTCGTTTCGGAACACTCTAACTAACACTGCACAAACATTACTGCACAAAGTAGGTACATTTTATTTCGTTAATCGATTAGCCTGTAGGTATTACTCGAATACCGATGCATAAACTCGAATGAATACTGAATGCGATACGCACGTAAATGACGGAATGAGCTGCCTTTGATGGTTTGAGCGAATAAGCGTCTGCGTCGCTAATGATGTGCCGACGTATTAAAGGCAAAGCGATATGTAGGTTTTCGCTTAATAGATTGATTAAGCGAAAATATACTAAGAGAAGCTTAAGAACTTAACAAAAATGAAAAACTGATTTTATGTTCATGTAGTTTATTAACATTTTGTTTACCATTGTAGGACTAATTATAATAAAGGACTGTTAGGAATGTGTGAAATTTATTAGCGTTAATTTGATAAAAGAGTAACTAATAGTGTTTATAATATGTATTCCATTTTTCTAATCGTATTGTTTGTGAAGATGCAACCTGGTTACAGTCCTGCTCGATATTTTTTTAATGAAAGAAGCAAAGGTAGTGCAACTGTCAGTAATCGAAAAACTAGTACCTACTACTATTGCCTCTTATTCCAATTGGTATCAGCCGTGTATGTCCCATTGGTGATTGTTAAAATGTAAATGTATTCTCACTTTGACTTTGCAAAAATCGTCTGTTATTATTCCAAGTTCAGTTATTATAAGAGCAGATAGTATTCATTCGAGCTATTTAAGATTAATTCATAATTATTTTCACGCACGTTTTTACTCCAGTCGTTGCGTTAGTCACTTTTGGTATACACATGCAACTTATAACCGTGTCCTTTGTCTCAAAGTATAGTTTTAGAAACAATCACTTCATTGATAAACTAGTACTCGTATAGCTGTGCTTTTCTTTCTTGTAATTACGTCATTATCTAACGAAATTTATTCATAATTTGATAATTATTTTAAAAATTTTGTTTTTTTAACACAGGCCTGTTTAAAGGAAATGAGACTATTAATGGAAACTGCATTCATTTAATATACTTTAAAAAAACATGGCGTTTAAACTTAGGTACACAGAAACGTTTCGCTAATTAGCGCACATCGCTTGCAGTGGGCAGTGGGCCTTCAATCGTGCATTATCTCTGGTGGTTGCTATAAAATTTTTATTGTCGTATAATTTAGTGTGCGTGCCGGTACGTCGGCCAGCACTTGCGCCAATCAGCCGGCGCTGTCGCGGGCCTGACATTAGCGGGTAAGTTATGATTGAGCCGCGGCGTTTTTCGCATTACCATATTTTAAACTCAGATAAAATCACTCGATGTTTATTACGTTAAGATTATATTCTTTTATTGCGATCCGATGGACGACCCGGCCAGCCTTAGGTATCGGTGGGTATTAGTATAATTCACGAATTAGTAGGCATCGTCGGAGCGAAGGTTAACGAATCAATTAAGTGTTTGTTTGGAGAGGCGGAATTTTTTTAATTATTACACACTCATTCTTAAAGAAATTCAAGTTGCTTAGATATTTTTTAGATCGAGATAAGCCCGTCATTACTGAAGCCGTGCTGGCAAATGCATACATTTCTAGAACACCCGCCGCGCACTGTACTTAACTATTGAACTGGCAAATTTGTTAATGACCGTGTATAAAACTATTGAAAGTAATAAACGTATATCGATACAATTGTTATGTTCATTAGCTTTATGTACATAATATGTATCCTGTAGCGAAACCTGATTCATCTCAGGGCGGGGAAAGACTACATTCCCCGGCCTCATGCCAGATACCAGGGTGTCGTCAGAAGCGACTAATTGTGACGTTAATAGATCGCGGTGTTGCACAGCTTACCTGGTCAGGACTACACATACAGTGGTCAGCGCCGGACGGCAGTGTAGGCGCTGCGAAATCCCGAAGTCTTCTATCCGCAACCCGCATGCGTAGCTTGGGGATTATGGGCATAAACTTTTGAGGGAAGGCCTGCGTCCAGCAGTGGACATACATGATACATAAGGTTGGATTTAAGCAAATCTAGATACAGGGGCATTTGCAATATTATCTAAGTTAGACATTCGAAATGTTAAATATTCTGAACTATGATTAATAATTCTAACAAGTATTGTGTAAATATTGTATTGTTTGCTCGAATAAAGACGACTTTTATAAACTCAGAACATCATCTATTCATGCACACAGTTATGTACCTACATAATATGCAAACGGTCAACAGTAAACCTATTTTAATTAATTTGAAAGAAATGTCAACGCCATAGCTCACAGTAAATAAAAATGTAGTGTCAAGTTGTTTATACCAGTATGTATGTTCAATAGTTCTGTAAATTAAATTAAAAAAAGGAAGTTTTCAAGTGGAAGTTATTCCCAGCAGCTGGGCGTGAGTGTTAATTGCAGGTGTTAATTTAATTTTTAATTATGCTAATGCTGACTTCTTAAAGTTTGTTGCGCTGTCGCCACACAAATGTCAATGTTGGCTTCGTTCAAAACAACTTATTAAACAAAGAGTTACGAATGTAATTCGTTTGGGTAAAAAAGTATCGAATTGACCCTACAGATAATGTCATTCAACGTGAATACAATTTTAAATATTCCTTTTTCAATTATTCATTTGTTTACATCAGTAAAAGTCGCAAAATAGTGTTTGGTTAAAAAACATCGTTAAAAGAAATGTAGAAATATATCACGGCTCTAAAAACCTTATTTTAGTTTATTTCAAGTTTATTTTTGGTTTTGCATTAGAATATCAAGGTAAAGGGTCACTTGATGATTTTTTGAAGGAATAAAATGTATCTCAATGAGAGGTTCGTGCGGCTGAAATAATGCTCTGACGTAGCAGCGTCGCTTTTAATGTATAGTTATTGCCAATTTTCACAATATTTTTGTGAATGATTGCACAAAGGTTGTGGTGGTTTAGAAGAGCAGAAAGAAAAGCAGATGTAAGAAAGACAAAATGAATATAGAATGTGAAATATGGTTCAGGTACCAAGGGTGACCAAGATTTACCTGTCGTGTCAGATACTGGCTGTTGGAGGAGTTAAGTCTTCGAAAGTGGCATGCCTGGATAAATAGAGTATTAAATATATAAGTAACAGTTGAGACGTTTAAGGATATAGATATTTGACATCCACTGCTCTCTGCCTATCCTGTGAGGAACCTGGCGTGAAATATAAAAACATCACTCCAAAATAACCTCTATTAAGAGTTATCCTTATTATTCCTGTTCATTAATGTTAATCATATTCTAATTGACTGCTCTCAGTACCCCGACCCGTGGTAGAGAGAAATTTTACAAAAGTGAGTCAAGCCGTTTCAGGAGAGTGCTCTACAAAGCACGCTACATGATCACTGTACAAAGTTTATCGCCCCCTGTCTTTACAAACGCTACAATTGAGATTCATGTTCGTCAGTACTCCATATCAATAAGGGCTTGATTCATGTTCTCTAATAAAACGCTCGTCGGCCTGTCACGGTGTATTGACTGCAGAGTGATGGGCTCTTTGCCTCTGTCATGTTTGAATTCTATCATCTCTTTATGGGTATGGCTATGTCGTTTTGTCACTAATAATTATTTATTATACATATATGATTCCTTCGCTTCAACGACTGCTCATCAAGAGGATCTGGTTTGAATTTCCGGCTTGGGTATCTGCTGTGGTATTTTTCTATCTTAGATTTCTAATAAAAAATTCTAGTAGTGGCTCGGAGTCTGATCTATTCTTCGTTTGTAGCAATAAGCTCACCACCTATTTTAGTATTGGTGATAACTGGTAAAAGGTGATAGTGTAGGTACTGTACTTCTTTGCCGTTATCTTCGGAATTACAGGCGTGATGTTTTTTTATCATTTATTTATTATAAAATTTTATACTATTGCAAACTTAGTGATTTAAAAGGCGAAATTAAGACTTACTCAAACAACGTTGTGAACTCAGCTGTTGGTCCTAGGAAATTAACCACATATTCTTGGAGTAGGATACCGAAATGTGAACCACTAAGGTGTGTTTATGTATATATTACTCGGCAATACAATAATGTAAATCAATTCCTGAGGTTTGTAGTTTTTATGTACAATAGTTCAGTTGTTTGAGTAATAAATATTTATTTCGGATATGTATGTTTTACGATTGTCTTAGCAATTATGTCTCCAAGGCTCACCATACAAGGTGTTTCGTCTGCATTAGAAATTATGCTATTAACACAATTGAATTTGTTGCTGTTCATTATTAATTGCGCAAATTAATTACCTTTTGTGTTGCTTTTGTTCTGCAGTAATAACAGTATTCTAAATATACTACACAATGCAACTCGATTTAGACCAGTCATAAGCTACTTTGACAGTGTGTGGTTGACTCACTGAGTATTTCTCGAACTGACCTATGAGTATCCGAACTAAATTAATAGGACAAATTAAAATGAAAGTAATTGATACTTGTCTGTGATGTGCACGGCGAATACCTCCACCTGGTGCTGTCGGAAGAGTTCCAACGATTAAGACTTACACGGCGCTACTCCATCAGTGCCATGTACGAATTTAGTACTTCATTTATAGCATGTTCGTCATTACAATGTTTGTTATTTTGTAAATATTTTTCATAGCTTCACCTGACTAGATTCTTACACATTTTTATTATTGTGTCATCACGCTAGTGCCTTAAGAGATAGGTAGAGAACCTGATTTCCAAATATCGATCCTCATAGAGCAAACGTCCTTCTTCTACACTTGTCAGATTTTCACACGTACGCAGGTATCGGGAGCTTCCGACTTATCGGCCTTACAGGGAAATGAATCTGCACAAAACAGTGCAAAGGTTTTTTGACAAGCTTAAAGGCTTATCCAACGTATTCAATAAGACTGATGCTGGACAGCTATTACAGAGACTACATTACTGTTGCCGGTTGGACAAATAACGTTCAGCGTAAAGCGTTTCGTCATAGTCTTTGATCGTCACTGAGGTCCTCATTTCTAGATGGAAACATGTGGTGACGTTATTATCACGTGGGTTTGCATTTTTTCTCAAACTACAATAGAATAAAAAAAATCGTAACACGCCTGTAATCCCTGTAGGGGTAGGTAGAGGAGTGTAGTAT
>DWME01000674.1:0-30710 GCA_018244795.1 Parelbella ahira ahira
TTTACTTATTATATAATGGAATACCCATTCCATTTTAACTGTAAGTGGCAAGCTTAGTCATTAACTTCAGGCACCTTTTGCTCGGATCTCTTTGTCCCATTGAGTTGGAAAATTGATTGCACAGGTGGTGAAGTTGCACAGACTGTTTAATTTTCAACTGAAATTGTATCCGAATATTACAAAACCGAAACTACGAGTTAATATTTTGTTAAGTTACTTTATTAACATGACCTTATATTTTTCTTGGATTCACAATATATTAAAAGTATTCAAATTAAAAGTAGCATTACAATTTATTACAAATGTTTCTCTTTGGATATCTTATGTTAGGTACAAAATTATTTTTAAAATAAAAGAATATTCTCAAATGATGTTTGTCAATTATGATGCAACAAAACGGTGATCGAAAGGAGGATTTTTAGACGAAACCGAAAGTCTGTCGGATAGATGCTATTAATAAATGATAGTATGTATCAAGGTTAATTAAAATGTTATCAACATAACATTGGCTATCTTCAACATTGATACATCCGTGAGTCACACTGGGTTCAAACTAGTAGGTACCTGTTAAATAATAATATGTTTGAAAAATATTGATTTAACATAACATTCGTGTATAATATCGTTCATGAATATTATTATTATATCTATCACCGATAAAAAAGTAAATGGTTCTCAAACTTAATGTATGTGTTTTAAAAATTTGTAGCCGCCGATATAATACAAGTAGAGATATGCAGCGGTTCTCTAACTTTATGTAACTTTTTAAAATTTTCAGTGCATCTTCGTAATATGGTGCTATCTGCCCACCGATTACAACGGATCGCTGATCATCTACCATCGTCTCATCCGCCCTTACTACCAAAAGCACCACGGCCGCATCGATGATCTGGCCAATTCTGGTAAGAGCGCTTAAACTTTAAATTCCGTTTCTTTTAAAAACAAAATATTATCCCAATAAATGGTTACATATCATATAAGCATATCATATAATCAAGATTAGATAGTTACATATCATATAATCAAGGTTAGCATTAGGTTATTTATAATAGGTTAGCACTGTGGCTCTGAACGCTGAACTCAGACTCTCTAAAATTAAAATAGAACTTATTACCCAAATATTTTTGAATTTAGTTCAAATTACATATTTGGAATTCCAAAAATCGTATAAAACTGTTACTTCATAATTTTTTAAAAGCTTAAAGCGGTTTGGCAAGGTTTATTTTTGGCAATTCGATAAATACATAGGTTTGTCACAATAATATGCAATAGATATTGGACTCCATGAAATGTGTTTTTACGTTGAAAACTCAAATTTTTTATTTTACGATACTTAATATGAGCAAAATTTGCACGTATTTATGAGTAGTTCCATTTTGGAAAATTCGAATTCCTTCCACTCTTGAACATAATTTTTACGTATTTTAGAAGATGTTCTGGAACAAGTCTTAAGGGATGCCAACAAGCATGCAGAAAAGACTTTCAAGAAATTTAATCAAGCTTTGAAAAATCTAGACAAAGACTTATAATAAGGTTCTTTCAGGTAAAACTGTTAGATAATACACATCAAGCTTTGCATGGAGCGGGGGCAATGCTTAAGACAATTATATATTATTAACATCCTAGTTAGAGTAGCATTCAAGGGAACACATGTTGTATAGCACGAGGCTTAAGATGGCATTCCTTATAATATCTATGACACCTTTAGCTCAACAGAAGCATTTGCTAAAATAAATTTTCCCATAATATAGTTATGAAATAAATCTACGAAAACAAATCATTATTCCGCCTACTTCTTACATAATAAGATATTTGTTAACATGTATACACATAAGATAAGTGCAACCCCAAGATTAAAGGCTACACATCGACGACATAGACTACAAAGGCAAGGCATACATACACCTCAGAAATGAATTTCAGAAATATATGCACATACTGTGTGTTACACACTGCATTTTTAGTTGAGAGTACATTATTGGGTATATGTTCTGTAGCACTATGATTCTACATCCCATATCAGATCTCAGATCTTAGATATCTGCCTATAACAAAAATATTTTATACACAAATATCTTATACAAGAGATTAGGGCATTAGTTCCTTCAAAATCACTCTGCTTTAATGTGAAAGATTCCTAGATTAATATAGCTATATCATCTCTTCACTACTCCTGCTACTCCTCTCGTCAGGTCTCTGCTCCTCGCACACCCCATTGAAATATTTATTTATTAAAAGTTTAATACTGAGTAACACTTGTGAGGAAAACCAGGACACACTGTAACTCACTCGGCTGTAGCATATAAAATGAAGTTCAAGCTGAGTATTCAAATCAATGATAACGATCAAATATACTAAAAGTCTTATAAATATTATCTAGGCGCTATTGTTGTCTGGCTTAGTCATTTATTTCATCATAAAGGCCACAAGCCCGTATCTATGCATAGTTGCACTACAATACATTATGTAACAATAATAGGCAGTGAAGTAGTACAATAGAGAGATGTGCAACATTATACCCACGCAATGATAAATCAAATAAATGATAGGATTAAAATTGTTTTGTTTAACATAACAAACACACATACCACTTATTCCATAGAGAGACTGTATCTTTGAGGGTCATAAAAAGTTTGCATATCTGGCACATGTCTATATTAATAATTATTTTTCTATAAAGTTAGTGTCCATTTTGATAGTGTTCAAGGTTAATTAATATGTTTGTATAATTTATTAATATTTTTTCAGGGGAATCTTGTTTGTGATGTTTTATAATCTAGAATTTTCCATTACCTTATATTGATTTTAAAGTTTTATTCACATGATTTATATATGTACCTGAAGTACTTCCACTTATTTTTACGGTTTTTAACTTGTTGGGATATTAATGTTAATTGTTAACTGATTTCATTATTTTTCTACCTAACCAGTAAATATCCATGAGTTGGTGCAAGATGCAAAAAAGAAGATAAATATTTCGATGAGCAAACTTAGCGATTGAATCATTCGCTTTTTATTACAATGTTAGTTGATTTTCATCTTTTTTGTAGTTTTTTTTTTATCTGGTTGGATAATAGTTTAGTAGTCCACAGCAAAAATATTTCTATGATGAAAGCTCTGTTCTTTCACTTTTAAAAATCGTAAAGGTTTTTATATATATGTATATACTACTAAGTTCTAGTTGTTTAAATAGCCAATTTTTTTGGAAATTTTTTAATTGCAGTGATGATGACTTATGGTTAGTACAAGTTTTTTTAGAACTTGTTGAAATTTTTTCACCTAGCAAAGTCCCATTGTACACTGTTATCAATATCTATTAATTAAAATAATTAGCCCAAGATGCATAATCAAATCAATAGTGATTACTATAAATAGCATACATGAATTATCACTCAAGCTAAAGAACTAGAACTTCAGTTGATAATAATATATTAAATATTAAACACAATATGGTTTGTGATAACATTTCTATTTACTGTGATATTATCTTGATTTTACACTTTTATTGTTACCAAGATTTATTAAATTTGCTGCATCTTTATCTATATAATTTTTATTATATGTACATATATATTATTTCAAAGTTGATAACTTCTACATGTTTTAATTAATTACATTGGAGCATTTATAACCAGCCACCGAATCATATTTTGTTCTTTGACTCCATAAATTACTTTATATTATACAGCAAGCTATATGAAACTTTCGAAACATTCTCTAGTTTGTTTGTCACTACATTTGTATTGTTACCCCTTGCATACTTTGTCTTGTGTAATTGAGAATGAAAACCTGCTTAACATATCACTGATTTTAGGTAAACAAGATTAGAAGAAAACCATAATTACAATCTATTCATTGATAAGTAAGTAAACACCGATGTGGCCGGAAAGCTTTGTCTGTTGCCTTCTAATAACTAAACCAGCAATGCTATGCGCTTTACAATTATTATCTGTTAACAAGTATTAAAATGGTGTAACAAAGTATAGCGGTTCTTTAAAATCTTCAATGCATGGAATATGCCCTAAAAATCATTTACAGTAATCATAAAAGTGATATTTTTAACAAGATCACAAATTTGGCAAGGTTTTTTTAATTTAGAACCCTAATAGTATTTGATAAAACAATAATAAAATTATTCCTGTGTAGTAATAATAACATGTGGTGTAAATATCGATGAGTTATTTATTAATTTAAAGTAGACTAAGTATTGTATTTGTAACATTAAAAAAAAGTCGTATAATTTTTAAAAATTATTTGATTTTCCTGTATCGATTCGTAAGATTGAGAAGCGCTGTATATTGTTTTAATTTTTTTGAACACACGTTTTAAAATCAGAGATAATTTTAAATAAATCCTGAATTCTTTATATGATTCAAATAAAAAATAAATCGAAACTCCATTTATTTAACCTTGAACTGTATTGTATACGATAATGTTATCGGACAATAAACTAAATTAATCTCCCTGCTGACCGATATATAACAATAACCGGGAGACTGGCTTTATATACTTAAAAATATTAATGAATATTTATATTAATTAATTGTTTTATAAAAGTTAAATATTTAATAAATATGAATCCATTTCTGTCAGTTTATAATATTTATGAACAAAAATGTTCCAATGCAAAGAGTTTATATTAAGTCTGTGCAAATCGTTCAGCTACTTCTCCGATCATCTCTGGTCTTTTAATTGACTGTTGATCGCGAAATTTAACAACTGTTTCTTTTCTATATATTACACTTAGGTGGATTTTGGATGTCATCGTTAATTAAGTCATTACCTTTCATTTGTCACTTGTTTTTTTCTGATGCCTTTCGCGGTTTTTCCACCATCTCCCAGAGTTGACTGATAAAGAACGTCACTAGAAACTAGGTCCGCTCAATGTGATATCAATAAAAACTAAACAATTAAAAATAGGCAAAGGCCATTAGGTGAATTTAAAAATTGCATAATGAAGTACTGTCAAGGCGCGTGACAAATAAATGTCAGCGATTTTATACAGCGTATTGCAAATAAAACTATAAAATACTAGAGATGAGTTTGTTCGGAATATATTAAACAAAATGTATATAATACAATGGAGAAAACCATTTCCAGTCTTACGGAGTATTGTTGCGTCTGTGACTTGCCTCGAATAACCTAACCTAACCTAACGTACTAATTCCATTTCGCGTCCTATTCGTTTTGTGTTACCAATTGCAATTACTACCCAATCATCTTATAAACATATCCTAATTGAACTGATATACCTATTAGTAAAGTTCAGTGTCAATTGCAAATTCCATAACAGTACTGACTATTCATAGGTGAGTTGCCCAGTCATTCGATATTTTTAAAAAATGTGACGTACATCGTTACGTTAATCTTATAAAAAATCCTAATTGAACTAATACACCTATTAGGAAAGTTCAGAGTCAGTTGCAAATTTCATAACGTTACTTGCCACTCCTGCGTGATAGTTTCAGGCCTAGTCGTTCGATATTTTAAAAAATGTAACAAAAATTTTCTGTAGGTGCGTTTTAAAATTATATATGAACTGTTCTAAAACTTTTCGCATATAAAAGATAAAACGAGCGATATACAGTCATGTTACTCTTGTGTAAACTAACTCTAACGTACCGTGTCAAGATTATAATGATAGTATCTAATCGTTGTATATCTTTCATCTTTATCATATTGCGTTATATTCCGTTTTGGTATCTCCTTGTATAGTGAAAAATCATACAGTATTTCTTTTATTCTTGCGTCATATAATCATAATGAATTTAAACCGAACTTAAAAGCGAAATAATATTAATATTTAAGAAGCTCATTTTATATATAATATATACGATATGTTTATATTTGATGTTTAATAGTTGAGCACCAGTACTATTTTAGATACAGGATAACAAAAGGACTTCTATGGATCTGTCAACAGCTTCTTAGAAGTCCTTCTGTTTAGACATTGATATCTAAGCCCCGCGTAGTATTTTTAGTCCTGGGTTCTTTTTGTATCTTCTGTCTTTAAACTTTCTATACATCTGAGACTTCATTGTTATATGTCTGTATAGATTTTGTTTCTCGTCGTTTTGTAGCTGTCTAATATTTGGTTTTGATTTTCAGCTGGTCGTTTGGTAGCGGACGCAGTAAGGAAGAACAACTAAATCCCGTCGTTTCTTAATCTTTACAGTGGTGGGAATGTACAAAAAATATACCGCACTGGCTTCTTATATTTGAACGCGCTTCGCCGCAAAACTGGTAGAAAAAAATCGCAAAATTTTTTAATCTTAAAATTTTAAACATCAAACACAAGTGCTGCGGCGTCAAGACTTGTGACTAGTTCGAGCGCAGTTTTATTACTATATACCTTCTTTAAAATAACATTGTAATAATAATAACGTTAAAACTTTTATTCACTCGGTAACGGTTTTTTTTTTGGTGTTTGACGTGTTGTTGGCTGGTCGTACAAATTCATTTTTTGTATAAGTACTATTTTCAATAGCTGGTAAAATAATTGTAACGGTTTTTATTATAACAATTTTTTTTAATTTTGAAATTGCTAGAGAAAAATCGATTGTAGAATTCAGAAAAGGAATTTGTATTGCCAACTTGCAACAGTCGTAGGCATGTATTGTTTTTTAGTTAAGTGGTCATGCATGAACGCGACTGGTATATAGCTTAGTTTAAAATTATATAGTTAAACTGTCTTTTACTTGCTTTTCGTTAAGATCTTTTAGGAATTTAAAATTAATTTAGACGACTAAGTGTAGAAAGAACGTCGATAGTCTTTTCGATCTACCCTCGTAAGGCATAGAACAATCGCTCTTTGACTTTCCTTAACATTTGCTCAAGGAATGTTAGTAATGCTATTGTTTAAGTAGGAACCCGCTTAAAAGGCCCATGTTTGTTGTTGAATATGTAGGTTTATGTTACTCCCTAAGACCGCCTTGAGGTTTTTAACGTTCGATTTAAACTCTACAAGCATTTAATTTTTATACTTTGACGTTTGGGTAAAAACAGTATTTTTATACATTTTAAAATTGCAGTTTATATAAAATTAGGTATATTACCCATAATTTGGAATCGTGTTTATAATGTTATATCGCTTGTGACTTTTAAATTCAAGATTAGTGTGCCTTTTGGATATTTAGCTATCCGTGTATTGATTGTATTTCACCAATGGAATTGTTGTTGTAATCTTGTAATTTTTTCACGTAATAAAAGGAATTCATTGTATTCTGGTTATTTTCTTACATAAACCCTATATTGTGAATAGATAATAATGAATGAATAGACAATAGTCAATTATAGATGAATTGAATGTAGATGGGTATCATCATCATCATTATCAGCCTACTCCCGTCCACTGCTGGACATAGGTCTCTCCAATGGCAGGCCACAGAGCTTGATATTTAGCTCTTCGCATCCAACCACTCCCAGCCACTTCGGGTATATCGTCACTCCACCTGGCTGAAGGGCGTCCTACGCTACGTTTGCCAAGTGGCGGTCTCAACTCCAGAACACGTCTGCTCCAGCGGCTATCGGTTCTGCGACAGATGTGACCAGTCCACTGCCACTTTAGCTTGCTAATCCTTTGGGCTTTGTCGATCGCTTTGGTTCTCTGCCGTAGACAGGTGTAATATTTTTTTTTTATTAATAAAAAGTGTAATGTTTTCAGTAATTTTGCATTTTTTATAATTTGAATAAAGTTATTATTTCTTATTAAATGATATAATTTCTAATACTGTTACAGCTCTACTCTATTTGAAATAATGATGGTGTATTGCCCTGCTACATGGCTAGTGCCTGAGGCATTGATATGATGGTTGCTTGCATGTGACTTGGTAGAGTTAGCAACAATGGGAAGCATCCTGGTAGAAGTAAATAGCAACTGTTTTGAACAGGCAAATTATACAATCAGTCTCTGTAGTCATTGTTTAACTAAGTTATCTCTTGGTGGAGAGTTTGAAAGCTGTTTAAAAACATTTGACAAATGGACTCTAAGTTCTGACAATTGTAGCTGCCAAGGGAAGTGTGGTCAGGACCCTGCAATTGTCAGAAGATAGTTCACTTCCATCAAAAGAATAAATTCAGAACATCTGTAAAGCGTGAAGGACTCTTTTATAAAGCCAGCAATGCATTAAACACTCTGTCGAAAATAATTACATATTGTGTTGACCACTTAACATCAGTTGGCCTGTTTGCCTGTTGGCCAGGACAAATAAAACATTATATCCTGGTTTTAAGATGTGCTATTTCATGTGCTAAATCCATCAAAAAGAACAGTGATAGTATCCCTGGTATTGAATGATAGAAATAGATATAGTATTGGAACAATACGATACTAAGTTTTCAACACCATTAATCAAAACATAAATTAAACTAAAAATAAAACTGAAATTATCAGTATACATATATTTTACAGCTAAAACTAATAATTAACAGAATTTGGTAAAAAATTATGAAGATTCTGAGGCTTGAGCCTTGGCTTTCTCTGCTTCTTCCATTGCTAACCTCTCCTGTTCGGTTCTCCTGTTTCTCCATGCTGTCATGTAAGACCTTGGGTGTATTGGGAAGAATCCTGAGAGACCTATGTACATAAAAGAAAGAAATAAGATGTTATTAAAAAAAAATACTTAATGATATATGCACACCAACATCACATCCTAAAAATTTAGATAATTTCTAAAAAATACTCTTACCGAGTAATTCTGCAACTGGTGGAGTAACATGAGCTCCATGGCCCAACCAATATTTTAATCTTTCCAAATTGAGAGCTACAAGCTTTTCATTGTACATATTAGGCATTGGATCGTAGGAGCCCAGCTGTTCTATCACTGGCTGACTGTTAATTCTCTTTCTCTGTGACAAAAATATCATGATGTGGCTTGTTTTGAAAAAGAGCAATTTTAGTACCTGGCTATTCATTAAGTATTTCTGAATTATATCAGAACTGAAATGTATATTTTATACCCAAATTGAAACAGTTTTAAACAATATAAAAGCATATGAAATATTTGTTTGATCTCAAAAAGAAAAAGTGGTAAGTCAATTGCCATACGTCAGGTACAAATCCAGTCTCTGAGCTGCTATTATAAAAGAAATTATCACAAGTTAGAAAAATCTATTAGGACCCAACCCGGAGATTGAATCCTGGATCTCTCGAACAGCAAGCACACTCGCAGCCACTCAACCAACAAGGCCGTCAACTGGCTAATATTTATTTAAAGACTACATCAACAAAATAAACACCATTATTATAACATAAATATCATCATCATTATCAACTAGACACATCCACTGCTGGACCTAGGCCTCTCCAACAGCATGCCACTGAACTTGATCTTTAGCTCTTCAAATCCAATCACTGCCAGTCACATAAATATGAACACACACTATTTTTATATCTTAATAAATGCACAAGTATTTAAGCGGTCAACAGGAGTCTAGTTTTGACACTTTTCAGCAATTATGTTAATATCACATATAAAGTTGGTGAGTCTATTGCCATATCGCGGACATGAAGCCATATTCCCTGATACTGCTGGGGCCTTCAAATTAGAAAAATCTAATACTGCCATCTAATAAACCAATAATGATAATACTTCAATGAGCCGGGCCGAATTCAGTACTTCTTACTCATCAGTTGCCCATACATACAACTAATGGAGCTACAAGGCAAGTAATTAAAAACATAAACGTAACATCACGCCTGTAACCCCGTAGGGCTAAGCAGAGGTGTATACACTCCTAAATAGAAAATAAATAGACATGATTAAATGATATGCTGTGCGCAGAAAACTTGTATTACTCACTTGAGTAACAGATATATGAAAGAAAGGCCTGTTAGTGCATCCTTGGCGTATGAGACGAATAGATTTCGCAGCCTTTGCGTAAAATTTGCCTGTGCCACTAGCGGATGGCAAAGACATGGCAAAACTTTGAAACTTTCGCTGTGCTATTTACTTAATAGAATCACTGGTTAAAAGAAAATATAACCACTATAACCCCAAAGATACCGAAGAAATTGCTTGTCACTGTCACATCAAATGTCAGATGTCATTCAATGTAATACATTCAGCCTTAACTTCTAGACTATATTCTAGCCTAATATTTTCGTTAGGCTTTAGAAGCATGGTAATCTGAAGTGCCGCTTAAAATTCAACCTATCATGACAATTATCAATATAGTGGTATATATTTATGGATGTAATTCATAAAATTTTATTTACAGTGTCTACAAGGTGAAATATTAAACTTCTGTAATTCATGTTAAAAACAACGGAGATTACCGAAATAACGGAATAAAATATAGCATTTCAATTATTATGAGGTTGAAACGAACAAAATGGTCTTTATCAAGTCTTAGCTGTAAAAACTTCAATTAGGTACCCTATAAGTGTTTAGATCAGAATACTCATAATTGATCAAATATGAAATCAAAAGTTAGTCAACATTTAAAATATTATGCAACAATCCTCAAGCTTTTGTAAAATAACGAAACACAATACAACTAAAAAACATAGGGTTTCCGACAATTACAGAGTAAGCACCGGTGTACGTAACACCCGCCTCGACACAAAGGTTGTAGGACACTTGACTTTAAGCGTGCGCACCTAGTTACCTACATTAGGTAACAGGGTCTCACAGAATGAATAAAATTTGCTTTTACATTTGAAAATACCAAATACAAGTTATTATTATGTCAGTGTAGTTTCTCCGCCAATAATTATATTATAGATGATGTTTTAGGTATAAAAATACCCTGCAATTATAACGAATCGTTTCGGACGGACTCTAAAGAATTGAAGTTAACTTTTTTATAAAGAGACTGCCTCTCTCAACGACTCAACAAGTCAACAATTAGCCAACAGTCTCGAATGGCTGCTTCCTTCCATGGCATCTGTAACTTACGCTCAATAGTAGTAGGTACTTTTAATTGGAAACATAACTGTCAAGACTGCAGTTTCAATAACAGTAACATATTAGTCTAATTATTGTTTGTGAAGCTGTTAGTCAAAAGCGCGACGTTAAAATATTCATCATATTATATCATAAGTAGTATTCATGTGGGCCGGCAATTAGACCATTCTGCTTTACGAAACACGAAGTGTTTCAATAACATTTGATTGGCAATAGATATAATGTAGCTCTCCTATTGCCCTGAGCGAACAATTATTATACCTAATTTGTATTGCTATTATTGAAAAACATTGAAATGAACTGAATCACCTAAAACTAAAATAAAATTTGAGCTCAGTAATAAAGACATTCACACTCAGTTAATGTTGTAATTTTTTTACCAGCCTGTCATACTGATTGCGGAATATTAATTCTTTTAATACAAATGACGACAAATCATAATTTATGACTGACTATTGAGAAAACTTCGCGTAGGTAATATCCGAGGTTTCTATTTTAGGTGAGTGTCAAGGGAATTGTGAATTATTGAATAACTTATGGCGCACGTACCAAGCTAACCGCAGTAGCAGTAAAACCGTATTTCCATTTATAAAATATGTATGCACATCTACTGTACTTAATTATATCTCGCGGAAGTATGCAATCGTTAGGTTAAAATAATGTGTTGAATTATAGAGAACAATTAAAATTAGCGTAATTTTCAAATTTAATAAGTTAAGGGACCTTCCCAAATTAATGATAATCTTAACTGACTGAAAGAAAATTGCATTTGTCATTAACTCCACACTTTTTTTATCAAATGGATGTTAAATCAAAACATGTTAAACCAAACAGTATCCAACAATCAGTGGTTGAAGCCCGTGGCTTTTATCTAATGTTTATATATCAACAAAATGTCACAATTTTTTATGTGATTGGCTTATAAATATGTAGTGTAACTAAATGTATATTGGGTTAAAATAAATTTGAAATTTTCTGTTTACAGGTGATACATTATTTTTCTTACCATTTTGTTTACACTGCAATTGTCTTTGCGAGAACAGAATAACACTGTCACAAAGCGAATTAATGAATGGATATATAAATGAACTTGGGCGGTGAGCGTATTCGATAAATAATCTTATAAAAACCTTAAAATCTTATTAAACTCAGCTTAGCGGAGGAGAATATATACGGAAGACGAATAAAAAGCAACGCGAGGACTTTAACTCTATAAATTCAAGTGTCAATGGACAATCAGAAGGAGATCTTTAATGGACGTCCTCGACAAGAGTCACAATACCTGTTATCTTAACCGTACCCTCCTCTGTCCAAGTTCGCTTCTTCCAAGATAATATAACTGGTATTAACCAGCACTTGAGATTATGGTTTACGCATCCTAATATAAACAATTGAACATTAGCGTTGTAATTTACATTAAACGTAGAACAAAAGAGAAAAGTAAGGAAAAGAAAAGATAAAAGACAGAAGAAAAGAGGCAAGAAAAGAAAAGGATAGAACGAAGAGAAATGAGACAGTAATGTGTTCCAGACGTTGATTTAACAAATGTTTTAACTATTATAAGCATGGCTGTGTTCCAGGACCGAAAATATAGGCATATTGCGAACCCAATAAACATTGAACGTTGTTCTCAAAGGGCGTTCCGGAATCTGGTGCCAATTTCACTGTGATACGGGCCCATAAATAAAGTACTATTGTCTTTAGGTAGCAAAGGCAATAAACTTCATAATTCATATCTAGAGACTCCATCACTGTGCATTTAATAGCCACTGTTTATATAGTCTATCTACATACAGAAAAAGATTGCAACACACCAATAAGCAATCAAAAAGGGGATAAAAATACAAGTGATGGTTTTAAAATATGAATCTCACCGGAAATGCAACTGTAAATAGTTTGCTGAATGGTTATGAATCAAAGTACATGTATATTTGTTAATGTACCTTTTTGTGACTACCACATTAAGGGGGGGAGGGGGGTTGACATAGTCGTATTACACAGGAAGATGGTGCTGCCAATCGCCTGGAACGATCCCTCTCTCGTCTCTTACGATTCTCTGGAATCTTAAAAGGGAGACCTATGTCCACAAATGTCCATGACCAAATAGAGGACATCTATAGGCTGATGATGATGGTGATGATGATAATGATGATTTCTATGTTTGCCCTAAACTCGGAAACTGGGAACCGGATTCCTAGCTAGATTTAATGATTAAAAAAAAAACAGATTTTTTAATAAGCTTTCGAATGGCTATATCTTCGTTAATAGTGCCCTCATCGGAGTAGTAAACACTGCAATTTAAAGCTAGAAGTGTATAGTATTGAGATCTAGAGATAAAAGATATTGTAAGTAACGTGTACAATTAAACACCATGAAAAAAAATTCGAAATTATTTCGGTTTTTACTTTGGTGCATATTCTGACAAAAACAGCTCTTGACAGTAAGTAATATATACCTACTATTGTTTTTTACCTTCCTCTTTTTAAACAATAAATACATATTCAATCCAAATACTATCAACGTTATATTATGTACTATTTAATGATGTTTAAAATTATTAGTTTTGTCAGTGGTGTTTAATACTAGACATATGAAATAATTGGTGTAAGGATTGGAACATTTGGCGCTCGGTGCTCTCTGCCTACCTCGAAAGGAAACTGGTATGATGATATAATATTAATAAAACTATCAATCAAGTACCTGGTTAATAAATTGGACCTTGATTAGAGCTACATATGAACTAAATATAATATAATGATCAGTTAACATATGTCGTGTCTTCTATTTATATTACCGAAAGATACCCGGCGTCCAGGTTATGAAAATAGCGCGTGGGTAACTCCTGCTTATGAAATCATCCTTCCAGACGGCCCACGCGTTGACAACTTCTGTGTTTGTGTTTGTACAAAGTTATTCGTCCTAGCAAGTAATGAGACTTGCTTATCTGTTTGTTAACTTTTGCGACCTACCCACACTCACAAGTTAAATTATCTTCTGTTTAGTGACCAACCTCTCAGCTAGAAAATTTTTCGAAATCAGATTACAAACATAGAGTCATTATTCTTATCATCATAAGCCCTTATATAGGTCCACTGTTGGACTCGGGGTCTTCTCTCAGAATGAGTAGAGACGTCGATATGACTTACGGACAAGGTTTAACGACTTTAAAAATAAATTACAACGAAGTCATACATCAACATCGATAGACATGACGAGCTTGACGATTATTAGATCAGCATTGATAGACAAAGAGGTATGAAAATCCTGTTTTGGATCGATCCCAAAAATATTGCTTGTATCAACGCACCAAAGGTTGAATTCACTGTTGAATTCGTCGTTAAATTCGATTAGAAGTTTCAGAGTCCAGCTTGCGTATATGAAGGAAGTAACGAATCTAGAAAAAGCACGTCAGACCTGTACAAATAAAGATAATTGTCACTCGATGCATCTGCCTATTCTAAGAGGCTGGCGTGGAGGTATTCATTTCGTACTATTTGATTCGAAGTCTTTTACGAGTAGGTACTTAGTTATTAAAACAAGCTCTATATTTATTGGCTGTGTAGATATAACCGTAAACCAAAACCTTAACATAAAATATAAGGTTTTAAGACTAGCACTATTGGGAATTGCGGTCGCATCTCTTTAGAACGGAGTAACTAAACATACGAGAGCAAAAAGTGGAAACACAAAGGTTCGTACAATATGTACACAGGTAATTTCTGGTGAGAGGTTAGCTAGTTAATATCCACTTGGAACAATTTTAAGGGTTAATTATCCTCTTCATTATCAACCCTTTCATTGCTCCATCGTTGTACACGGGTCTCCTCGCAAAACTAGAAGCGTTATGTTGAAAGACACATACGGGTTGATTACGGAATGAGACTCAACACTTAAAGATTTTTGGGCGAAGCGATAATTTGTGCAGGAATACCTACAGGGTTAAAGTTGTAAGTATATTCTAGTGAAAGGTGTTTATCACACTGTTGTGGAAGGACCGATCAAGCGTGTAGGATACTTATTTTTCTTCTTCAAATCTATTTTAATGCACTATTGAGTATAGGTTTACTCGTAGGATTTCTAGTCTAAGCAGTTTTTAGCGGTTCTAATCCACTGTCCCGCAGGATTTTAACGATATTTTATAAAGCCGGTTGCTACCATCTATTTGTACCGACGTGTAGACGACTAGTAGAAGACCTTTATTCTTATTTGTAACAGATTGATCATAGATGTCCACGCAATGGATACCTACTTAAAATTGACAGTTTGCTTATTTCTTTTAGCCGCTGACTGGTTGATATATCCAAATACCCGCAATAAATGTACCTGCGGATACACGAATTACAAGAATATGCACTTAATTTTCAGTTCAACGGAAAATCCGCGTAAAAATCTCAATTACTATTACGTCAAGGGTCGATGTTACTTCACATCACTACCTCTTCCCGGTTGCAACCCGCGTGTGACCGACATAACGACGACCTTACTATTGAGCGCGACAAATATACGCCTTTTCCGCGAGAGAAAAAAGGCCAGAAGATGTAAGTGGGTCATGGGATAAGAGGGACTTGAGGCGCTGAGAAAGCGCTGTTTCGCTGCAAGATCACTCGCACCGGAGGCTGAAAACTGAGGACTATAAATAGACAGCCTCTTTTAGACACAGATGACATAATTAATCTTATAAAAGACGAGGTTTCTTTGAACCTGAAACCGTATTCTGATTACAAAGGTGTCAAATAAATTTTCGCCGGTTTCGTTGACTAAAAATAGACAGCTAAGATAGGCGTAGTCTTAAAATAGAAAATCTTAAAATAGCATATGGGAGCGCGATGCTAAAAATGTCTGGGAAAAATCAAATCGTTTTAGTATCCTAGTCATTTTTACAACTAAAATTAGTTTAAAATGTATAATCAAAGCATATTCATGTGATCCGCATAATCTTTATTTATAATAATCAAGTAATATTGAATTAATTATCAATGTTTTATCAGTGCATACATAAATTACGTAAAATTCATTCATCGATTACATGGTTTAGTGACCTGGTGAATAGTTCTACATTATTTTATAATTGATCTTGCCATGTAATCGGCTGTATACTTAAAATGCAATTATTGTGAGTTCACATCTTAGATTCGCGTGCATGACCGAGGAAATTTATAGAGGAGCGCGTGTTCAGTGCGAATCAATGGGCGCTTAAGCCGCTGAGTTGCCAGGCCACGGCGCATGCGTAGCGTGTGGACGATCGATGAGCCGGGCGTCTCGTTCAGTGGTAGCGCACCCGTCACCCAGTCCAGTGCACAATGCGTTCGAATTGACGCGGGAAACACGCCAAGCTGTATCTCCGCGAGTACGCCGGGGAGGAGGAGCGGCCGCCGTGCCGGGAGGAGTGGCGCCGGCAGGACTGGCCCGGCTCGCGCGGTCGCTTGCCCCAAGTGGACCGCAGTCCCTCCCGACGGAGTCCGTACCTCGCGCGCGATGATGAACCGTCTCCGGCGCCCGACGAGCGGGGCCGCTCGGCCTCCGCCGGCGCTCACCACCGTGCTAGGCCGCGCCCGCTTCGTTATCAATCCCTTGAACGGGAGTACGACCGCTCGTACGCACCGCCGCCGCCCCCCGAAGACGATTACTACAGGCGCGAACCACCTCCTCTCTTCCTCGGCGAGCTCCAATCGCAGAATTCCGATCTGCAACGGGAGCTGGGCAATCTTAAAAAGGAGCTGGAATTAACCAATCAGAAACTGGGCTCCAGCATGCACAGCATAAAGACTTTCTGGAGTCCAGAGCTAAAGAAGGAACGGGCGCTGAGGAAAGAGGAGAGTGCAAAGTACAGCCTCATCAACGACCAACTGAAACTGCTCAACCAAGAAAACCAGGTCAGTTATGCATTTTTACACCGCCTTTGTAAAGCAGAGTATGTCTCTTTGCATTCATCGATTTTCTGTTGCAGGATTGACACAATATTCTAGTTTAAGTAGTAACAAGGTATCTACTAAAATCGTACGTTAAATTGCATCAACAGTTCGGCATTATTTTATTTTGTTATTCTTATTCCGTTACCCACTTTTATTTATTCCATGGAACAAAATTAATTTTTCAACCAGACACAAAAAGTAAAAATTTCAACTGAGGAAAATTTTCCATTTATCCTATTAGCCCTCATAATTTCCCCGGATCGTACAGACGCTAGTAAAACACATAAAACGTTGAACGAATTACTTCAATCTACGCTTGGCGCTCGGCGTCGTGCGTGGTACGCATGCTTGGATACTCTTCATTGATGTTACGCGATAGGTTAATGGATCATACTCGGCTCTATTCTAATCTTGTACTTAATTTTGGAAGACCAATTAATTAAGTTATTGTACACGGATTCAGCTATTGTTCTTTCAGTAACTGAGAGGAACATAGAATTCATTCAATATGCAATAACAAATGAATTATGACGTATGATTAAAAAACCGTAAACTTTAATCAATGTGAACAGGCACAATTTTTACATCTTTGTAAAAACGATAATTGATAAATTCTATTACAAATAACAAATTCCCAAAGCGGATTCAATGTTTATGATCTGGAGCAGGTTAAAAACCTAGTTTTTTTGTACGAAAACCATCCTATGTTGAGCTTTAAATTAAAAATGTAATTAAAATGCTAAGGGTTCTTCTTCATCCAGGTTGGTAGGTCGCCGGGAACATCATTCTCTGTCCCAGTTACATCTTGCATGATATTCATTATACTTTTTAAATAATACCGGGGGGTTTTAAGGATCATCTGTACATAAATATTCAAAATGTAAAATCAAACGTTGGATTTAAGCCATTTACGCTAACTATACAGTTCAATATTGAAAAGGTTTCATTTATATTTTTTGTATAATTCCGTGTTTTGTTTTACAAATAAAATAAGGTCTGAAAAAAATCTAATAAGTATGTAAGGAAAATAGTATTAGAATAATTTTCTATTGTTATGTTGAATATTTTCGCAAAGTATACCACATGAATTGTAGATATAATATATTATACACGAAAGGTATTGAGAGGTTTGTGGTACCATTATCCCTTCCTGCTGTATGGAAGAACTATTTTAAGAGAATTTTGAACGAAAAATCAACCTTTTCAGACATGCGCACTGAGTAGAGTTATACAAGTTAACGGTGGCGTCATTTCTTTTCTTACTTCCGTGTTATAAGTGGGAAGTAAAAAAATTCCATTCTCATTAAATTCCTATTTAGTTTTTCAACTTCACCCGACTGACATACTAGTATGTCTAAGTACCATACATGTAATATTAAAAATTAATTTGACTAATTAGGGCGCAAAAAATGTGGCCTTTGCGATTCTTAATGAACGAACGATTTCCAATAAAAAGTAATTATCCGCTGCAAGTCGTGTCTGGGAATAAAATCAATTTATCGTTACGTAACAAAGAAACGATTGTTATCTCAATTCGGAAATTTAATTATAAAGCTTCCGGGAATGTTTATGTCGTTGAGCTTCCTGGAAAACTTCAAAAGAATTACAACAGATCGATTAGGAATGTTAGAACTGAAACGTATGGTTATGAAAAAACGGAAGGAAGATAGTGATGAAAAGGAATTTTTTAAAAGCAGTCGTTAAAGTTAAATTGATGTCAGTAGCTTTTTAACTAATCAGAAGCAAATTAGTATTATTAGTTTTTTGAATGCGGTTACTATCACTAGGTACAATAGTTATTAGCAAATTTTGCTGCAAAACATAATCTAGCCTGTATACAATTTCATCCCAACACCAAAATCGTAGCAAAAGTATTTTCTATTCTTACAAGATATTAAATTGTAAATATGTGTGAATAAATGTTAAAATATGATACAAATATTTCGGTGTTTCTATTGCCATGTGCACGCTACATAATATCCAGTGACATAATTCTGCAAATGGCACCCCAACAGTTGTAAGTGTGTAGTTCACACAGTATGCAACGCAAGCTGTTACGTAACAACGGAGGCAATATACGCGAAGGAGGCAGACAAGAACGCGTTGTCGTGTTACTATGTCAATAAATATTATACATTACACGTAGTCTCATATACATTCAGCTTCTGAATCAAGAGAAAAATCGCAATGGATATTAAACTGTTATTACACTTATTACCTATTATGTCACGTAAAACTTACATGAACTAAAGTTCTTTTCGGCCTTAGTTTAGAGAAACAAATTCAGTGATACATTTTTAATTAAAACAAGATTACAATACACGATCAAATATTTTACGTTTATATTTACAAAATTGTTCAATGTAATTCAAGACAATGAAATTGTTATTTTAAACATCAAATATTACCTTTGATAACCTAGTCATTAATTTTAACTCAATATACTATAAAGTATGAGACATATTTAATTGTGGACACACGAGAATACAAGAATATTATTTATAGTATATCATCGTAGGCTACAGAGAGTAATATAATTATCAGTATTTAATCACTTGCGCCGTAATTCAACGATTAATTCATACTCGTAATATCAGAATCAATAGCCTCTGTTCACAATCGATTTACTTTCTCATCGAATACACTTACATAACTCACAACTCGTTTCATCTTCGCCCATGCACTGCTAACTTATCGATTAAAACACAATGTACCATATTATAAGTAAAATCAAAACTTTTTAATCTTACGATTATTTACGACACGTCAATAATAATTTTTGGCTGGGCTCATACTTATTGCAAAAGACATAATTTTTACAAAACGGAAACCTAGAATGTTCGGGGCATAAAGTGTAATATTTTTAATATTAATGTAAAAATATATTAAGTAAAATATTATAATTATGGCTGGCTTGAAAACCTTTTGGCTTCACTCGAAAAAAGCAAATATTTATGACAAAAACTTTTATTAAAGATTATAAACACTTTATTTACATTTCATTTATACGCAGCAGATGGTAGGTCGTTGATGTTAGAATATAAATTCAAATACATAGGAATAGGGTCGACAAAAAAACACTTAAAGCGTAGCTAAACCATTTGAGTTTATCCATTAATTGTTGATAGCTAAATCCTTTTTTAACATATCTTTCTACCATACCTGGAATACAAAAACGTAAGCATTGCTGCAAAATGCCAAAATGGATAAATCTTTTGTACTTAAGTATCCGGATTCTTAAATTTTCATTTACTCTATATATAAAAGCACATAAGGATCGTCTATTCTTTTAAAATACGTTTTGATCTTATGAATATTTAAATATAACCTTAAGACATTTTCACGTGACATATAATAAAGACAAAACTCTGCAGAGCAAATAAAAATCGTATCCTTCGCAGTGAAATTCATACGTGACAATTATAGTCCCAAAGAGCGTCTCATCTCGACAAGAGCGTACGATAATGTAAATAAGACCTCATTATGCCCTGTCAAGGTTCGGAATATTCCCGGGTAAGAAATGTTCCCCGCGGCTCTGAATCCACATGGCCTTGAAATTATGAAACAGGGAGAACAGATTAAATATTTACTAAAATAAAAGAAAGATGTTGAAATACAGGGTGATCTGTTTGTTTCGACAAACATTTCTAGGAACAATATGAATCTTACAAAATACTTAACGAAACAAATAAGTAACAGATCACCAAAACCTTGTTGCTCCAAAAATGCACGATCCCGCACACACTTGACCACTTTTAATAACAAGAAAACGTTTAAAACAGTTTCAAGTTTCAGTACTGTAAAAATACTATCGAAATCAAAGAATATAAAAATTGGAATGGAATAATAGAGGCTGGTCCTCGGTACTAATTGAATTTTACTTGCAGATGCACACATTGCATTGCTCGGTTAAATTCATTTTTTCCTAAAATGGAATATAATCAGAATATGCTTTTTATTGCCAACGTGGTTCACTTCAAGCTATTAAGGGTTATCCCTCGCCTATCATTAAATATTCAACACTATGCCAGAATAGGTTTTGGCAAAAGTTCAATATGGGCCCTTAAATCGGAGCCTAAATAATGTTACATCTCTGTATATGGCTGGAACAATAATTCTAGAAGCGTCCTTGATGCCAATTCTGCGATGTCGTCTAGACTTGTATCGTGTTTGCCTAACGTGACTGGCGCTGATTTCAGCTCGTTTAGAGATCTTTGCGTACAGACAGGAAAATGAGATCATGATGTAACCAAATGTAGTTTTGGATTCTTGTCTTCTTTAATATTTTTGTTCCATAAAACGGTAGGTACTTACCTTAGACCATGTTATCGTTTTTGTTTCATTTTATAATTGTAACAAATAAAAAAAAGAGGAAATATAATACTTTAATTTAATAACATTTGCAAGTAATTAGCACTGATTCAGGACTTTAAGGGGGTCGTATTTTTTGTCCATATTAGATAGCAGCACACAGTTCTTAAAAGCATGGCTATATTTGATGCCAAATTGACGAGGATACCCCGTCTAGACAATTGGGCAGACAGCTAGATCGAGGTTAGTAGCTAATCTAGGTTACACAGCGTATCTCAAGATAGCCTTTAAATGGAACAGGAATACATAAATCTATTATTCAAAAAGTTTCAGACTATTTCTTACAGTTCGCTGAAATCTACTGCAAGTTACATGAATATATTTCCTGTGAGTCGGTATATTGTATTACCAAAATATCTCAGTGCTGTATTTCAACAGCTCTAACATGTTTTTAGCTGTTGTAATCTAATACATTGCAGAGTATCAAGATGTACAATTTAACCGATTTAGACTTGTTACTATTTTTACAATATTATTTTCAAGGGAAAATAGGATGCATACATTGCGTAACCGATTAAACAGAGTTTCTTAGAGTTAACAGAGTTATTCTCGACTATACTCGTATATATGTACCATTAGCAAAAGTTGCTGAAAGTTAATTTTTTAAAAGTAATAACATAAAGATTTGCACAACCATAACTGAATAAATTGCTTCGTATCAAACAATACTGAAAAACATTACGTATTTTCAAAAAAGTAACCGGGGGAAAAAAGGCAACCCTACCTCTTCTTACCCTGTGTAAAGATTTTTGTTATATAAGACTAGACCAGATTATCCGTCAGATAGAGTCCTTTTAGGAGACGAGTCATTAACTAGTTTTATATTCCGGAATACTGTCATTATAAGTAAGAAATATTCATCTGCCGAAACCATCTATTAATTCGCGTTGCAGTCGCGAAGCCAGGATACGGATCATTACTGTCAGGTGAATAGGGCTGTCAACTTCAATCTATTAATATAATATAATTACACCGAAAGTGACATGCGTCATGAAGAAAATGCAAATATGTTATGTCTGTATGAACAGAGATAATTGGCAGTTAGTGGCAGTGCTGTTACAGTGACAGTATTTTTGATAATATGTGCATATATTAGCATTGTGCATACTTTGAAGTAATGTGCCAAAATTCCTTAGTTTTACGTTACATTTTATATCCCAAAATCCTTAGATATTTTTTGCTAATTAGTGCCTCTTTTCAGTGCGAGCATTGTTACTTAAATAAAAATATCGAAAAATCTAAAGTGGCAACCCTGAATCCTGGCTGCATTGCAGAAGAGTACAGCAGACAGTGGCTACCGAGTAATTAATTTAATCAAGCACCGTTCTAGTTAACGGGAAATTTCACAGGCATTACCTCCGCACTAATACCTTCATTTAGTTTTAATTTTCATTCCTCTCCGTATCTCGCTAACTCCTCCTTTACTTGTTTTAGGTCAAGTTTGTGAATAATGAGATCTTACTCGGAGAGCTGAATGCTCCCACTATCTCATTTATTTGAAGATTTAATGTGGAATTTTATTTTAAAAGTACTAGAAGAACTTTCTAGAATACCAAAGTACTAGAGTGAAAATAAATGTTCCTGAATTATTAAATTATATACCGGCTTAACTGGCATGCTCTTTTTGTGATAGCCCGACTAATTTCGGACCTATCCGAGGTCCTTTACAAGCTCCCGCCGATCCCAGCGAGGTCGCCGCGGAGACTGGTATTTTAACTATATTTGTTTATAGGCAATTTACTCGTGTAAACAGATACTCACGAAACGCTTCATAGTAAAACAAAATGAATGAAATAAATTTTAGCTAATATTTCAAAATTTTTCTAACACAACTTATACATGCTATATATTAACGGGTTGATAGCTTTTCTGATGCCGGTATAGAAATTTAAAAAATAAATAAAACCTACGCTACGCAAATAAAAATCCTAAATAATATCAAAGTATGACTAATCCGTTTAACAAAACACGATTTCTCCGATTACAAAGTCCACCCAAGAGGAAAATATTGTTGTTTTTCCTGAAACGGGAATTTGAATAAGGACTAAGGATTCTTAATCGTCTTATAGCACGAAAGCCCGCGGAAAATCATTCATCTTAATAATTAAAATACAGAGACCGTTTATGGAAAGGAGGTTGAATTTGAACAATGGAATTCCTGTAACTTTCCCCATTAGGGGTCCCAAGAATACCAACTTCGGTTGACGGCATCACGGAACCGACTTTACGTGATTTGGGTGGCTCAATATCATAGTTATTTATTTAGTTTGAAACTAACCTACGTAAGTTGGTACTTGTTCCTGTTTGGGAACAATAACTTAAGTCATATATGTGTATTATATGAGTTTGCTTCTCTCTCATTTGATAATACGTATCATTGAGTTTCGATAACTTAGCTTAAGTGTGTGGCATTAAGTATTGATCGACTATAAATATTATAATCAATAAAATAATTGTCTATTTGGGATTGCCTCGTTGAACGAGTGGATGCAAGCGCGGCTGACCATCGGGAGGTCCTGGGTTCAAATCCCGGGCCGTGTATCATTTGATTTCTTCAGTTTAAAATTTCTGGTAGTGACTCGGAGTCTGAAACTGTGCTCGATATATGACAATAGGCCCACCACACACCACATATCCCCTGGAACATAAACGTAGCTGGTGAAACGTGAGAGTGTACTCTACACTCCTCTGCTTACCCCTTCGGGGATTACAAGCGTAATGTTACTTTATTTGTATATTTTTGCTTCTAGCTCATTTTGTCGTAACAATTAACACAATATTGATTTAAGCGAGGAACATACTTGCCAGCATAGAAGCTAGAGTTCCATTTAACTCATTATTAAATTCCTCCAATTCTCACCACATTTTGGAAAATGTTGGCCTGCTCTTTATTGCCATTGCACAGAAGTGGAATGCGTAGATAGGCATGTAAGGAACGAGTAGGTATAGCCTTTTTTTGAATTTGGCAGTAACTTGAAAAAAGCTTTGATTATACCCATAAATATTTATAACGTGTTTTTTGTAATTGTAATTGTATGATTGTTATATTATAAGTAATTAAATTACTGTATTTGATTTTATATTGAAACTAACGAATTCTTCAAAGTACATACTTACTTTTTATTGCACTATAATTCGTAATAATAAAATCATAATTTGCCAGTAAAAAGGGAGTACCAAAAACAGTAAGCCCACTTATTGCTCACGCAGCGTTTTCTTATGAATATTCTATTTAACACCTGTATAGCATAGCAACAGGAATAAAGGGTAGATAGTACGTGTACAGTAAACCGTATAAAAATATGATAAAAAAATTATAAAACATAAAATTGTGTACAGGTGACAGGTTAAAAAGCCATGAATTAGGGAAAAGTTTGTGAATTAAATGGCAGTGATAAAATAAATACTAATGATAGGCCGGTAATAAAAATAAGTTAGCATAATAAAAAATTAAAGCGCACAACGTAACAAATATCAGGAAGTAGTTTTCAGTTGTCGAAAATGAACCAAATGAGTGAACTGAACGAACAAATACCCAATGAACAGATAGATTTGCCTTCGCATTATAAAGAGAAAATATAAACATAAAAAAGATTGTCAAAATGAACTATTGAAATTAACTACTTATTTGTACTCCTAATTATGTTAACAAACAATCAGTCTCACCAACATTTGGGCGGGCTGTACCGCCATTACAGCTGTCACTGTTGGCACGAAGCCAGCGCCATGACAGCTACGTTCAGAAACCGTAGTAGCACCTGTTGACCGTTGTATTGCTAAATGTTCTGAATCACTAATCAGCACGGAGAACTAGTAGTAGTAGTTAGTGGTATTTGGTCAATCTTGTTTCTTGGTTATTTTCAAATCTACAATGCGCCGCTAGAAGAAACCGAAACTAAAGAATATCTTCCTAGGTACATAATACATTTATATAAATGAATATGTTTTCCTAAATGAAAGGTCATCCATATCGGCAACATCATGTTATAAATTTTCTAAAAAATTAATTGCTTTTAATAACAAGTGACGGTGTATTTAAATATACATAGGTATTAGCTAATATTTCCCCGAGAAGATGCTAGTTGATAGAGAATAGAATGATATATATATATGCATATTATGACGAATGGATTATATCACATAGAGATGTTATGAATTATATAAGAGTACATTCTATGCTAAACAAAGGCATGTGGAATTATATATGAAATTATTAATAAAATCAATGAATTCTTATATAACTAACGTATGTTCAACTAATTATTAAACATTATTAAAATTGATTGCAGAATATGCTTGATTATAGATAGACCAATGCTATCGCCTTCCGTTTCACTGGCTGCAATAAAAGCCTTTTGCCTCTGAGTACCTAATTCCATGCTTGGGTCGATGATTTGGAAATTTCGGACCCTTTTCGGGATCGTAATTTTTACTTAATGCCTTTTAGTATTAATGCTTGAATATTTATTGACGTTAAAAATAAACTTAGCTTGTATATTCGTAGTATATTCACATGGAATATTGGCGTACGATTCAGCTTTATCTGAAAAAAATATATATTTGACGTTTGACGTTCGTTCAGAAACAGCAAAATAACTCCGTACCTATTAATTTGTAGGCTGCTATGAGTACATTTGTTTAGGTTTTTTCCTTATGAAGCTTTCAACCCCCATGGTCGAGGGCGGCCGAAGGTTGCTGTTAAAACAGTTTGGTACGAGATTGTTTCCTCCACCCGAGGGTGATCTAAATAATTAACTGAAATGAGCTAGAGCTCGAACGAACAACACAGTTTGCGATATTTGTTATTTATGGTTTTTATTATCTCAATCTCTGTTTGTTTGCATTGTTTTTTATAAACAACTAATATTTTATAGGTTTTCTTTTAAAACTGGTTGATTTTTAGCAATCTCATATTATATTTAATCATTTTGCAATCCACTGGATTATTCATTCTACCTTTCCATTTGTTTCCAAGATCAATAAACGAGTAAATACCAATAAATTATTCAATTTATTCATTCCGTTTCGATCATGGCTTTGATTTGATTTTAGTCAAGCTAGCCGCGTACATGTATCTTTATCACATAAAACATTCTTACCAAGGTTTCGTTTGCCGTAAACAGTTACAGATTACTTGAGATTTTGTATCGCATCTATTTACAAATTTTATTGCAAAGAACTGGGATTATACATTTCGTATTACGCATTGCGGTCTATAAGCCAGTTACTACGATTGTCTCATCTGCCGCAGATGTGCCACATCCTTATAACCAAGGAACCTAAATTTATAAAGCGTTCCGACCTTGATCTCTTTTAACAGTTTCTCGAATGTTCTACTGGTACTTCTCTGTTATGAAATATCCGTCAAATGTAAATAAAAAAATACAAATAATACGTTAGGCAGATATAAGGGGCAAGTCTATGTATAACACTCCTCTGTTTACCCCTTCTTCAAGTCATGTAATTGTACAAATAAAAAAAATATATATAAAAGTCGCAAAATGTAACCATCGGTCAAATTATTCAGCATTTTTATAAAGTCTGCAGCCGATTATCAATACTTTTTTCCTATTTGATGGCCACCCAAGTCGTTATTGTCAATGTCCTTAAAAAGAGTTAGTGTGGTAGATGGTTTGAAAATATTATAAACCAGATTATCATGAAAAGGAAGTATTCAAATATATAGTTCTCAAATCTGGAACGAACTTTATATAAAACATAAGTAGGTTATTATTGGAAATTCTTAAGTGGATATTTCTGCAATTTGCCATTAAATGATCGTAAACAACCTCATATGTTTTGAAAATGCTCTACGTTCGGCTCCCACTAGACCATAATGTGGGGATTAGTGCTACCGAGTAGTGAGTTGGACGCCATATTAAATGTCCTCCGCTCGTCCATCACCCCACATGACATGTGACGGAATCTCTAATATTACGTTACGTCACAGATATATTACAACTTTAGTTCACAAAGTAAGCTGACTAAATTGAGGTTTTTTCATGTTAGTCATAGGTATTTACCGATACGTTCTGAGAACTAGGCAAAAGGTTTAATGTATTTTAGCGATTCATTGCGACGACATCGCTGAGTGTTGCATGTAACTTTTAGTGACACTTTGGAGATAATTTTATATTACCTTCGTTTCTGTAACAAAATGAGGGAGGGTGCTTTACATTTCATTGTTTCGAATACCAAAAAAAGAGAATGAGAAAAGAACACAAGACATGAGTAATTTTTTTCTAATTATCCTCCATTTTTATTCCAAATTAAAAACAGATACTATTATTGAACTGCGAACAAGAAGGATCTATGATGTAACACAGCCATCTTGTTTTCATTACGGGATTTCTTCAACATAGTCCTTTCGAACTTCGCACGTAAAGTAGTTAAAAATTATTTGCTTCTAAAAATATGTTAATTTTAGTGCTGTTATACATAAAATATGACAAGAGAAACGTAAACGTGGAATTATACGTTTTCATTAACGCACGTCCCGGATCACGCTGCCGCTCTGAAGTGACTATCCGAACACCACACTTGAAGCCTACATTTTTAATTGAAACACGTTTCGTTGCAAATATTTCCATCGGAGCGCGGGTAGTTACTGTTTCAGTCTATTTTTTTCACAGCGCTTTGAAAAGCGCGTGTTTTTTTGTATGGTATTAATTGGTACTATTGTTTGTCGTGTTCAATATTGATTTAAAGCGTGATTATTTCAAAGAATGTAGTAGGGGCAAAAAATTTTAGGATCCTAACTGATACAAATCCTTAGCCTCTGTTTACCCTTATGCAAAATATAAGTTACAATATGTCATTATTCTAATAAAAATATTATTGAAGTATGATGATTTTGATGAATAAAGAAAAGACAAAAATATCTTTTAGTCAGTACAAATCTTCGCCGACATCTATGAAGAATGAGCGTGAGATTATACATATGTATATATATGTAGTCTTTTTAAAACTCAGCTGAATTTCGAACAGAAAATCTTCCTTAAATAAGTTCTGTCAAAACACGTACAACTACAGAAATGGCGGTTATTTGAAATATCCGCACTTCAAGTAACTCTCTTGTTTGGATGAACTGCTCGCAATTTTTCCGCCCTATTTAATCTGTAATGTTGCCATTTTATGCATATTTCCCTAAAATGGGCACTAAGAAATTAGCGGAGGCGCCACTCGATGCGAGTGCCACCACTCTATTTAACCACGGTTTAATTCACTGCGTAACTACCGCGCGGCACTCGCGCCATCTTTGTTTTATGTCGTTGAACTTGTACAGTGCGTTGCAACTTATGGGTGAACAGCGTGTTTTTCGTAGCTTTTTTGTGACACTGCTTTTTTAAAGTTTTATATTTTTTTTTTCTAAATTATACTATATAAGTATTCTACTTAATAAACTATATGAGTATTCTCACGCTATTTCTATTTCAACTGCTACACTGTTGCGTAACAGTTGAAATAGACATATTTTTTTGCTTATGATGCTTTTCCGACTATTGTAGGTTGCCAGCTATCTTCGCATATTTCCTTTGGTCTTGCTAGGTCGAAATGTTAGGCGGCCCTCGCGATTCCTGTCCACTTGCTGATGATGCTCAATTATTGAAATAGACTCATAAATTGAATTCTAATATTTTGCATCTCATTTTGATGAAGTTATATAATTCATATTCTACACTTATTTGCTTAATTCTGGGATTGTAGTTAAATGTTTAAGCAACATTATATATGTCAGCCAATTAGAATAACATATAAGTACTAAGTAGAAGTTTGGAGGGTCAGGCCAATACAGGCAAAGAGATGATAAAAATATTATATACACTGTGACATTGGTTATGAAAAATTATTGTACAAATGCGCTTGTTACCATCTATAATACTATGTACAATTTTCGCACATTTATATTGAAAAATATATTTGACGACGACAACATTCAGCGCATGTATTTCGCAATATTATTGTTGTGTAAAACAGCACCAAACAGGAAAGTCAATATATAATATCAACGACATGAAATTTTTTCAATATTATTTAATTCTATGTACGTAGGTACTATTAAATTCATTCAATTCTTATTTACAAATTATACAATATATACAATTCCGACAATTTATACACGTTGTACAACGATACAGTATTGTATTAGTTTTCTAACACATAAAGTATTATATGTAGGTACCTATATTAGTAAAAAACGTAGATTCGTAGGAGCAATACATATTTGGCGTTTTTCTCTTATTTAAAAAAGTAGCATTACGCCTGCAATCCCCGAAGGGGTAGACAGAGAAGTGTAGTACACTCCCACGTTTCACGAGATTCTCTCATTTTGAGATATTTATTACAAAACATATTTCAATATGAAATAAAAACGAGACGTAAGAAGTATTATAAGGTTTTCGAGAAACAAATTTATAATATAAAACCCGTCAAACAGAAACCATACACGCGATAGGCGGTTCATGCAAAATACCAATAAAATCTCGGTTACTTTAACCGTTATCCGTGCTTAAGCTCACACCACACATATTTATCCAATTTATGCATAATAAAACGTATTTTTCTCACGTTCAAATTAAAAACATAGAAAAATTATTACTTTACAATAACTGAATATGTTTTCATTAATTAATTTTCACAGGCTACATAACCATTCATTCCTTTTTAAAAGTACCGCCAAAACATATTCTACTAGTATTGGATTCTTTTGCACAAACACTAAAACAAAAAAAGAAAGAAAATTCATTCATTCATTCATTCATTTCGTTGTTCCGTAAAAAAGCTATTTCATCAAATCACTTTTTCGCTTCAAAATTAAATTATTCGGTTCATCGGATGCGAAGAGAAACCTTCTTTCTTTCCGTGCTTCTATTGTTACATCTACATTATTTTTATTATTACATCTTGACATCGGATTACTTACGGGGTAGGCAGAGAGCGCTGACGTACAAACTATCTCCAAACTTACAAAACTGCCGTGCTTTTTCTATATTGACCCCTCTCGTCATATACAAACTATGTACCCAGATTCTGAAGAATTCTGACTTCTCCATCAGTCAGTATTTGATCCATATCTACAATGTTACTATAACGAAATTTGCAATTGCTATCGCTTGTCGCTTGCGCCTCACTGAAAGCACGTACATGCACTTAGCGGCGTTTCGGCTAATTGAATTTCGTATCTAATAAGTATACTTGTAATAACAAACAATTTATAACAAACTATACAAATTGTATACTTATACACTTATGCAAATTGATATTGTAATTATTCGTCAACATTATATCAAATGCCTCGTTGGCCGTGTGGGTACAAGTGTGACTGTCGATGAAAAGTTCCTATGTTGAAATCCCGGGACGAGGACTGGTGGATTTTTTCAATTTAGATTTTCTAGTAGAAATTTCTAGAAGTGGCCTGGAGTCTGGATCTGTGTGCGATGTATGGCAATAGGCTTACCACCTACTCCATTGTAGGACATAAACGTAACTTGTGATACAAGAGAGTGTGCTGCACTTCTCT
>DWME01000675.1:0-30709 GCA_018244795.1 Parelbella ahira ahira
CCAATCGTTCCCACATCCTGACGTACTCTTGGCTTAGTAAGTCCAATGCTCGCCATGCATACTTGAGTTCAGTTTCAAGAATGTTAAGCCGTGTGCCGAGACGTTCCATATAGTCGCTGATGATGTAATCGCCAGAATAGGGAGGCAAGTCTGGGGGTAGCGTAAGGGATCCACAGTCGTCCATATCGACCTCGACACCCCCACTCCCGCCTCCCTCGCTTTCCTCCATCGCGCCGCTTGCGACACCCCCAGCATTGTCGTGAATTTCGCGGATCATCTTCGGTTCGGATAGTGGTTCGAACATAACATTCCTCACTATGAGTCATCCCATATCGTTTTCCTTTTAACACGTCCTACATAAAACAGTCCCCTGTCACTGACAGTTACAATTGAATTCATTTTAACACTTTTACACTTCACCACATAATGTTTACTTTATATCTCTTTCTAAATAAACTATTTTTTTTCAACACACTATATATACTTTGTACTTCGACGGAATGAACTTGGTAATTTTACATCAAAAATAGATTTCAATAAATATTGTATATCACTTTCCTGTAAAACATGTTATAGTTAGTAACGGGCACAGGATTGCAACACTGGTATGTTCATAACTACTGTTATGAGCACGCCAGTGACGGGGAAGTGAGAACCTCTTCGGAACATGTAAACTTTGATGTACAGCTATTAATTATTTTTATAAGATTTTCGTTATAGTCGAACATTCTGTTTAGTGAGAAGAAAAAGTTGACGTGTTCCTTTTGGAGGCAGCTAAGCGGTTCGTAAAAGATTCCACATGAGCTAACACGACAGAGGTGGAAGGCGTCACCCGGCGAAGGAAGGAACAGGACCGGAGGGATTACGGGATACGCCACCGCTTCGCTGAAATTTTCGGAATGGGAATAAAATGAAGATTGTAAGGATACATGGTCGCATATCACTGGAGTGGTAAACAACACTACTGCATCATAAAGTCTTTCTAACAAGTCAACGTAAAGTAAACACCTTTATCGAAATTGTTGCAGCCGAATATTTATAACGTATAATTTTTTTTGTTTAAATTCCAATATAACTTAATTATATTGCTTTGTTTTTATTTACGTAGTAATTTATTTTGCCTAAATATAAATTTGTACCTTATTATTTTATTATATTTGTTTGTTTTGATTATTTTATCGACGTACTAATTTATCTTATTTACACATAAATTTATTTTACCCTATTGCTTAATTACGTTTTCTTGTTTTTAATATTTTTTATGATCGTTTAAATAACGATAAACTGATCTACGATATAGAAATGTTGCCATTTGAGCCGTGTGGATACATTAGTTGTCATCTAGTTATCATTAAATCGCATCTATATGATATCCATAAACAAAGGGTTGTCGCTCAAGTACGACATAAACAGAAAGGGCTTATCTCAAACGCCGAACGCAATCCCGATCCTGTAACGTATCGGATTTCGATAAACTTCTAAGTTTGTACAAGTTCCTTCTGAACTCTGTATTATGTAATAAATGGAAATCATGAAAATGTATCTATGTACAATGAACATAAGGGCGTAGACTTTCATTCTCTAATTCAAAAGAGAGAGGGATTTATGTTTCCAATTTTGATTTACAAGTCGTATAATAATAAATTTATATTACCATAACACATAGGAAAAAAATTACGTTGATCATTTGTTCAATCAATGATATCGATATTATTTTTATTTGTTTAAGCAAAAGCTCACATCACCACAGTAAATACTATATATAATTAATATAACATAACGGTTATTTTTCCTCTCATGCATAGGCAGAGGAATAAAGTATTCCCACGTAACAAAACGTTTCTCAGTCTGCTAACAGCACCGTAGCGATAGCAAAGTAATACAGTTAACAAAATCTCGATATAACCTTGTGGAGACGTAACATATTTAATTTGGACCTTTTAACGAGCGGTGCGAAGCAATCTACCAGTAATCGCCTTCCTTCAGACAGACTAAGAGCCTTCGTTAAACACGACCGTGAAACTATTAGCAAGCAACGCGAGCTATTTATCGTTCTATTACTTTATTGTCATTTGAAAATATTCGACGGGAATCCATTTATGGGCATATTTAGTATAGTATTATTATTATTATTGTCTTTACCTTCAACGGTTGAGAAGACATTGCGAATTCTCATACCTATTTGTGCGTTCACCCGTTAGCATAAGGTATAATGAACTTATATGATTCATATATGACCACGGCAGGTGGCGAATCTGTTTCGGTACTGAAAGAAGGAGCATTACGTTACTTGTTCTAAGCTAATCCAACGAATCTCAACATGCTGTGAAGAGGGCAGCCAATTATTTAGAGGAAAAAATGTATTTTTGTCTTCATACTGTGCTGAATACAGCTTGCTGGGTAAACTAGGGACAAAAAACCCAGAAGAGTATAAAATTCCTTGGAATGGTAATACCCGATTGAATCTCTTGGAGTCCAGCCAAAACCTGCTAAACTTTTACTCAACGCTAATTGGATTTGTAACCAGCCGGTATGTATGAAAAAAGTATGATAATTTTTTCTCTAGTTGATTTTTCGTAAGAAGAGCGTTTTTATCCACCTACTTTGCATAAAGTTTGTTCTTTACGGCGGTCACTTTTCAAAATGTACGACAAGAACGAATGAGAAAATGTTTTCAAAATTTGAAATTATATTGTCTCTTTTTCCCTCCTTTATATAGTTTATTTTTATAATTAAAAAAGTACATTTCATAATAATGTAGAAACCTTTAAATATTCGGGTAATTTGTAAGCAGTACAATAATGGTATACAAAAAAATATAGTTCGATCCTAGACTATAAACGCACGCTTTGATCAAATATTTCCTGTTCTGTCCTTAATATATACGTTCAGTTATTATCAAAAGTCCTGTGGGGACTTCTGCGTAAAGGCACAGCAAGTGGAGACAGGCGCAACAATACTAGAACAACGTTAGTATTCATCCCAACTCCTTAACATAATGCATTACAATGATATTGTACATAGTCCTAACGCAACAGAATCTTAATATACATACTTCAACTGTGTGCACACAAAGTTTCAACAACTTGGTCCGCGCTTCCAACATACCGACTGCCTGAAATTCCCCTTTGTAATATAATTCTTACTCTCCGCTACCGCACCATGCCGCTGTGTTTCGTTAGCTTTAATTTACTCATATATGGAGTTGCAGCAGTTGTGGACGTGCATAGAAACTTACCTAGCGTGCCCAGCGTGAGCAACATAAAAAAATACCCAGCGGAACCTATAACTGAAACTTATAGTTATACGCTCTGCCTACTCCGTAAGAGCCCTGACGTAAATATATAATAATAAGAACTTCTATTACCCGTTGACTTTGCTCTCAAATTGAAATTCTTCAGGAGCTTAAGCATGCAGCTTGATATGTCACTACATAGTTTAAAAAAAGTTATATTTTTAAATAAAACGGTTAAAAAAAAATTTTTTTTGTTTGTGTCGTGTCTTGAGCAAGTGATCGTTAGAAAAACACGAACTGCATAAAAACCAGAGGTATGTATACACATGTATACACATAAACACAAATATTTATTTAATACGTACAGTTAATCCTTTCAATGTCAAGTCTTATCAATGTCAGCTCATTTTAGTAGTTCGCGCTTATGTATCCAATACGTATGCTATTTTGTCATACCGCTACGTAAGAAAAATATGTACATATCATATGCTGAGAATTAAATAATTTATAATATTTTGTATCATTGAAATTATTATATTTATAAGTTTTTTATTTTTTATAAATACCTTTTATACAAACAGCGCGTATGAGAAAGTTTCAGTTTAAAAAAACATAATATTGTTTTAAAAGTAAAAGGCAAATATATTTATCATTTATCCATTATGCAATGAAATAAAATAATATATATTTGGCAGTCAGCTCTGTGAAATTCTTATGTAAATCTTACTTTCAATCCGTGATAACTTTCGCGTGGTCCAAGATAAAAAGCGCCCGTATAGGTATATACATACATATATGAATCCTAAGGAATATCTGCATGTATAATCAATTTTAACCAAAAATATTATATATCTGTAGGAGCATACCAGGTCAGTGAGGATAGACATATTGTTCACAGCGCTGTCTATATCCCCCGTACACGACTTGGCGTGACAGTATAATAAAAATATTGTCAATTATATTTATAATATTTACTATTATTCAACTTTATAACTCGCTTCTAAAACATATCATTTTTTAAGCGTAGATGTAATTACCCTTCCTTGCCTACCGTGCTATTTATTTCCCGTGCACGGTGATTCACGCACATAAATTTCTCGACGTCATGATATAGCTTGGAAATTTATGAGACTGTCACACCATTACTTTCTCCGCGAATAATCTCCCCGTAAATACAATCGTGTAAATATAGTACAGAAAAATTCCAATCATTAAAAATATTAATTAATAAAATGTACTCCATATTTACAATAACCCTATAAAATTATTTTAAAATTAGCTTAATATTATACCGAACGGTAGGCGATATTCTGTTTGACAGAAAAAAAATGTTATAAATCAAATTAATTCATTAGTTGATGATACTTTAGTGGTTTGCAGAGAGAGATTCAGAATTTGAAGCTGAAATGAAAGATCAGAGCTTTTTATCATATCAACACGCCGAGTCGCATACAGGGAAGGAAAAGAGCACCGACTCCTAGCTACGAGTATCTCTTTCCTTAGAGCCCTGTCGTACTCCTTCCACGTTAGAGAAATAGGAATAGAGCAATTAATTTAAGGTCAGAAGTTAGAGTATATTATTTCCTCACTACATTACTATAAAAGTAGGTACATTAAAATCATGATATCGCTCAGTTGGGAGTCACATGTCTAATATACGACGCCATATGTCAACACTTATTCAGAATTAACAACTCGAAACCATTTCTATATTTTTGGCGCGCAGTAAAATACCACAAGTAAAAAGCTGTTGAAATATACAGCCGGTAAAAGAATAGAGAACAATATTTCACCGATCAAAACGGCAGCAATCATCGTAACGTTAACCCGAACACCTCTTGCCAAGTTTGGCAACATCGCATCTGTTGTTGCACAAATGGTCCAGAGATTGTTATAAAAAGTGGCAATGAAAAGAATGCAGTTGGCACATGCTCAAACGCGGGCACAGATGTCGCACTTCATGCTACGACTGAAGATTGTTTCGTAACGGGCCGCGGTTTATTGAACTCGAACCGTTTGACATCTTGCGAAGTTACGTCAGTGTTCGACGCGTGAACTATTAGGTCGTTGCTTAAAGCGCAACCAAGATACTCTCGAACGAAAGTCAATCACAAACACTGAGTAAATGCCCTGTATATTTCTACTTTGTTTTTATTTAGCAATCGGCTCGCGTTTATCATCATTCACATGTCTTTAAACATTATTTAATGAATAACCAAGACTTTGGTGAACGAAAGTCCAACATAAACTCTAAGTAAATACAACATATAATCTTATTTGTTATTATTTATGGGCTTATCATTGTTATTTTGCGGGTTTATCATCATTTAAAGCGGAATCAAGATTTTCTTGACCGCGGGTCATCTACAATTTGTGACTAAATATATCATTTACCATTATTTATTATCATTTTTGTATCTTGTATGAACATTCACGAGCGCTTATTCTATGCTAACACCGAGCTATATGGGGCACAGTTTCGTTTTTTGTACTACGAAACTAAACCTAACAATCAAGTAGATTGACCACCTGTTGACGTATCTTCACTGTTATTTACTGACAGTTCCAACACCAGACTATCTCCAATGCGTTGCAATGCGGTATTTAAAGAAAGCCAAATCAGTGTATTTCCTTAACCTATATTTATTTACCTTTAGCTCAACTGTTCCAACTACTTGTAATTAAATTGAACTAGTTACTAGACGTATCTTGCCAGTTTGTTACTTAATTTTCGAGGAAATTTTGACTTTTAGTTGAATGTTTATTAAACTGAGCACGTATTTTCTATAGCCGAAGCATTTGAACACAGTGACTTACGTTTTATTATGCCAGCAGCCACCCCAAAAGCTAACAGCACGCGACCGTCGATTTGTTTCTACTTGCTACAGTTTCACAGCGAAATAATTACGTGTATAATACGTATTTTACGATAGAGCGGTTGAAATACGAGCTACACCTTCGCTTGGCTGTGTTCGTGACCTAATCATTGAGAGCGCTTCTGCACGCACCTTTACTTTACAATTTGTTAGCTAATACCCTTTAACTAACAGGTTATAAAATAATATTTGTCGTAGCTTAGTTTTATTACGCGACTGTAAAATATCAACGAGATTTGTTTTATATTAAAACCTAAATAATAACATTTCAGTAGCAATATATCGGTGTGTTGGGAAAAAGAAAACCGTACTAGTAAATATTACTCAAAGCATTAATTGTATTTACAAGCGTTGTATTAAACAATGATAAAGGTCTAAATGCTAGTATTCTGTTGAAATTAAAATAAAATGTTATATATCAAATGCATAGCGTAGCGATTGAAGTTAAAAAACAAATGTAGGTGGACGGCCTTTAAAGGCGAAACAGCGTAGCAGTGAAGTTAAAAAACAAATATAGGCAGGCGCCCTTTAAAGGCAAAACGTTGGCGATAAAACAGCGGGGACCGGAAGAACTGCTTCAATCACGTTCGATGTGAGTTCGCTTAGACGTAATCACGCCGCATTGCCAATTCATTGAATAACCTATACGCCTCTCCCATACGACTGTGTTTTGATAACCATATAACCAAAAAATGAATTAGGTATATATTTTTATGTACGGCGATAAATATTCATAAATCCCTGTACCGCTCCACGTCGTGTTAATTACGGGATCTCTCTTCAAAAGTGGAGGTTGCCCTATTAAAATTAAAAGTTGTTGGATAAATGGATGATTGGATGAATCAAAAATATAAACTAATTCGGAACATACTGGGTACAAAGCCTTGTTACATTTTCATTATTTTAAAGGCAAGTTCAGATGCTGGTGTTTGCTGTTACGAGTTTCTCACTGCAGGTTGTCGTTAGAATGATGCATATACTAGACAATAAAATAGTGCTGCATTCCTCTTCGTATTCAGAAGAAATCAGCTGTTCGTAATAAGATGTTAATGGATGGATGGATAGTAGACGTTGCTGAAGTCTTTTCCGAAATAAATATTTTCGTAGCTAAAAGCGTATTATCACAAGAATGAAAAGAACTACTTCGATCTTAATTTTATAGTCACCAATTAAATTTAAAAAGTTCATTTAAAAATTTCAATTCCAAAAATAAAAGTTTTGAATTTCGGAACAAATTTCTAAATGGCAACGCAAAATTCACCTCATACTTCCACCTTTGACGTGGCGTTTTCATCGGTATATATGTTCCGTGTTCATTTTACATATCTCGCTTCTAAATTAATATTTCATACGCGAGTCAGGCTCAGCTCAGCAAGTACCTTAATCTATAAAGTATGATTCGGATAAGCTCTGAGAGCTCGGGGAGAGAGGCATAAAGTATAAAGGTATACCAGCGTTCCATTATAATCACATCACAATTATTCTTTAATTATTTCGTGGTGGCATTATTTTATTATTGCTTTTTTTATATTAGATTTTTTTTGAAACTAAGAGACTAGCCGATAGAAGACAACGATGGCACTGATTTGGGTAGAGGTATGTCTATTATTAAGAAACAAATACTGGCCGATGATGACGAGGCTAAAATCGAACAGGTAGCAGATATGGAACTAAAGACGCGTCAAAAGATAAACGTTAAATTTCCACCAAAAGAAAAAAAAACACATAAAACTCATTACACGATGACAACAAACAACATTCATTACCGAATCAAAGCGAAACCAGAAAATGAAAAGAAAAAAGAAACCAAAAGAGAAAACGGAACCTACAAAGGTGCACGATTCGTACAAGCGCTGTGCCATCGAGCGTGTGCACAGTGGCCTCATCACGCGCAGTCATCGTCCGATTCAACTTCCGCTCAGCACTTTTTGCTCACATTTCAGAGACAAATGTTTGCCTCCGTCCAACACCTACACGGGCCACGCTTGAATTACAAATGGAGAAATCGTTTACCTACGAAACAGGAAGTACATTGTTTTACTGTGTCACTTTTTGTTTTTCTAATATTATATATTTCTGTATATGTTTAATTCAATTGTATTTCGTTACTTTAAACAAAAAATCACCCAAATCGTGATATAATTTTAACTACTGGTATACGCGCATAAGTGTGCCGGTAACAAATATTATTGTGGTGCTTGATGAGAATTGGTACATAATAAGTTTTAAATAGTTTTAATATCTTTAAGCATATGTAATAACAATTATTTAGATATCTTATTTCATTGACACTACTGATAAGCTGGTACACCTCTAATATACAATATGTCATAATACATTTACATCACTTTGTATTGCGTTTGGAATAAAATTTGAATTGTACTCATTATGTACGATTTTTAATTTCAAATGTCATATGAACGAAATACATTTTTTACAACATTTCTCATTTCAATAATATTATTTTCTCGACCGAATCTAATCAGGTAACGAATGGAGCGTATCTAATGGATATTTATTATCGCTGAAAAGAAATAAGGCTCGTGAGCTGCTGTCAACCTCTAACCCGTCCCGTCATATCATTACGAGCCCGTAGTGACCCTTAAGACCCTAAAGGGTTATTTCTGCTTTCGCTGACGCATCCCTTCCCTCTGTTACTAGCACCCTTAATTTCGGCCCACCGTATCAACAACCCAACTTCAACTTTAAAAGAGTAAATACAATGTAAATTACGTTAGTTGTGCACATCTTTATCATGCATAAATAAATAAAATTATAAGTGACGTAATTGAAAGGAAATGTTATAACAAATACGTGTAAACAAAATTCAATAGAACATAAGCACAGATAAAATATATACTATTGTTTTTAGTTTGTCTAAATTTAGTTTTGTTTCGGAATGTTATCCTCTAACATAAAATTATGTATAATTTTGAAATTAAATTGTAATAACTCCGATTAGCAAAAGCTCATATCAATGGCTTGACGACTTATTCTGAAAGAACAAAGTTGAGTTTAGCCAATACATAATAAGAAATGTTTAGAAATGTGTATACCTACTAGCAAAACGTTTTACGTGTAAATATGTTTATTGAAAAAGTATTTATGCAAAATGATTTCAAATTAAACATTATTCATGTGCATTTAAACAAAACACGTGCATACGTGTATTTTATATGTATCGCATAACTAAATGAATAATATATGAATTCGAATATCGGTTCATTCATTTTAATAAATTCCGCTCTCAATATTAATGCGAATCAAGTCATACTAATTGAACAATTAACATTTTCTGGTCAATTTGCACTCGTTAATCGCATTAGTTAAATTAATGTTTACACAATACAGATGCTCCGTATGTATATTTAATGAGAATTGATTATAATTACCAGCCTTAAGGGTACTAAAATTTTCAAATTCAAATATGGATCATAGATGCATACTGTTTTATTTTAAGTGTAACCAGAGAGCTTCAATTTTTTTTTAATAGTTTTTTTTATGTCTGAAAACGAGGCCAACAAGAATCGCTAACGTTACGCGTAGAACAACATAAAATATTACAGTCATTTTCAGACGTAAGCAGTTATTTCCATTAGACCAAAAATTTTAAAACACTGCAATAAAAATGTTGGAAGTATTTAAAAACGGCATCAACAAGGTATACTTTTATTATGAATTTACATTGTTGACATTCTTTAAACCACTTAAGAAATATTAACTTAAAGAAATATTGCAGGTATTTAAAAAAATCTGCTTCTATATTTTTATTTAGAATTTCTTTTGGAGACAACAACTTTGAACCACATCGGCTTTAAAGCTTAAAACATCCACTGCAATACTGTTTTAGAGATGCAGGTTCATTCGTCAAAATCTTTTAAACCACGTCTCCAAATTTAATCTTCATTACGAATAACTTTAAAATATGACATTTATTACATAGCATTAAAATATTCTACTATTAGTATGCACTATATATGTATTCTAAATTTTTAAATTTAGAAGTTCTAGTAGTGACTCGGATTCTATATTTGTGCCCGGTGAATGGCAATAGACTCACCACCTGTTCCATGGGGCGTAAACGTAACTGGTGAAACGTGGAACTGTACTACGCTCCTCTGCCTACCCCTTCGAGGGTTATAGGCGTAATGTTCCTTATTTTTACGTTGTTCAATAATAATAAAAAGTGGATTTACGCAGTAAAAACATATAATAACGTATCCCGGTCGATATTGCTACATTACGAAGGGACACGGGGAAATAAATGAAATTCTCAATTTATTCGCCCAAAGTTCATTGGTTACGCGAAGATGCCGCTTCGTTTGAGACTATAACATTCGTTAAAGCAATTTGCACACAATGCTAATAGCAAAAAGGTGTATTTTCAATTGGTGAGGCGACCGCTGAGTGCCACCGTTCTTTGTTCCGTTGTAAGAGGCTGTTTTCCGGTTAAGCAATTTCATAAATTAAACCATACGTTGTGGTGTGTGCTTCAACGATGTTGTTGGAGCCGTGATTTATGAATCCGTTGAACCGGGACGTGAAATAACATTGAGTCTGTTTAATGCTGAATGTATACGGAACTCTACTTAAGGGAATAGGGGTTATAAGCAACACTTGAAGGTGTCAAAATATATTTTAACAAACAACTTTAGGTTTAAATAGGGCCAGTACTTAGATGTCATAAGTTATGAGAAGATATTTAAAAACAGAAAGTGTTTTTGAGTTCTTTTCTATTGCTCTTTGATAATAATAATTATTATGAATTATTCATGTATCAAGCTGCAAAAAGATTAATGATGTTGATGTTGATCGACCCATTTCTCATTATACTGTTGGAATATGGGTTTCCTCTCATATTGAGAGGGTTAAGACTTAGTCTACCACGCTGGCCGGGTGCGGGTTGGCATACTACAAGCTTTGTTAGTAGAAGATTAGACTCACATGACTACATATTACAATAAGCTAAACATCTGGTACAAAATATAAGATAAATATCTGTATAAGTAACAAATCTTGATTTTTATGTAAGAAATTCTTTGTTTGGACACACTCTTGGGTGGTATTAATGGAGTTTACCGACGTACGCAACTCCACAACGGAACAATATCCGGCCCAGTAAATTCTCGGCCGGACCAATGGTCGAGTTACTTCATTTATTGTAGCGGCCACAGAGTTACGTTCATTGGAAACGGCACACGTGCAATGTTTAATAAAGTGCTACATAATATATTTCGAAGACGTACCACCGAAAAGACCGGACAACTATAAAAATATTTTCGGATCTATGGACAGGGAAAAAGTTAATCGAATTGATAAAACTATAATACGTAGTTGGAGAAGGGCGAAAAATACAAATGATTTTAATAACACTTTGTTACATTTGAATTTAAAATTGGCATCCATATATTTTACACGTCCCATTACTCACCGCAAACTAGCCCAATGTGGATTAATAAATGATGTGCTCATGTTTTGACTGCGGTTTACATTAAAAGTTTCATCAGGCATTTCTACTTTACCCACGTTCTGTGTTAATCACTAACTTATATTAAGCGTGGAGGGCATCACGCGAACAACTTTCATAAAAGTTGTAAAATTCATAAGGGAATTTATCGCGAAGGTGAGAGCAGTATCAAATACTCACGCAAACCAAAAATTAAGTTGCTTTATTGCGCTTCCTCGTACTTACTTCCCTTATTTAATTTTATTGCCGGCCTTAACCTTTTACGTTCAGAGATGGAGCCCTAGTCCACCAGTGGAACAACGAAAGGGTTGAAAATATACGTAAATATAGATGATTGACGTTTTTGCAAAGTTAAATATATCAATATAATGTGTTTTAGGTTAAGATAGATTAGGTTACAAGCTTAAACTATACAGTAGGTATATTGGATTTGAAATATTATCAGTTAAATGTACTGAGGAACAATGTAACGAAAATGTTTAGATATTTATAATATTGTGTTATTTTTTTGGAAACGTATGTTTTTGTTATTTTGCGTCCAATTTTTTCTAAATTTTACCACTATTAAGTTTTAAAGTAATTTTATTTACGCAATTAAACTCGAATTCGTCTTAGCAATCTTCACAATATAGAAATAGAAAAATTTTGTTAGAATGAAAACAATTTTGTCTATCTGTCGTTGAAAGTGATTGAATTTAAAGAAACGCTTAGTTTGTTCTACACCAAAAATAAACTTAAATAAAGCTAGCAACTAATAAAAAAACATACTGCTAGCAACTGTTTTGCTGTTTAAATTTTGATCTCTTTGTTATCAGTGTTATGTTAATTCTTCTGTATAAAATATATATGTATATGAAATTCAATAGATTTATTGAAGTGTTATTTTGATATAATAAAGCTATATGAATATTATAACATTAAAATAACGAGCAATTCCACAAACAATATTAGAATAAAATGTATGAAAAAAAAGCTAAAGTAACCTGAATTCTTTTATAAAAAAAAGAACAAAGAAAAGAAAAAAACGTATTGAATTACAAAGGAATGCATCGTTTTCTTTGTTTCTACATTTTCCGTTTCATTAATCGTCTTAACAAACACATCGGGGTCACCCATTAGTGGGTCGGGTCAGTCTTAACGCACTAAGTACCACGCATTAAATGACTTGCCACACACACGGATATAAAAGAGCCTCGAAAACATCGTTCTAGATAGGGTTGCGACGATCTCATGGTGTCTGTATTATTAAACTCGTATCACAAACGGATAGAACAGAGCATAGAAAACATCCCTTTAGGTATAGTGCCCACGATCTTATGTTCCCTGTATCGCGAACTGGGAGGTTTTATGCGTCTTATGAATTAGTTTTTCTAACGTATAGATTATATGCCTACTACGAAATGTCAATAAATACGATAATATGTTAAAAACAATAAATGAGATACGATGAAAACTGATTTTTAATTTCGATCCAATAATGTAACTTTACAATATGTCAACTGTCACTTTTGCAATCATAGCAGTTACTAATTTAAAATAATCGCACTTTCATTTAAACGGCTTTTTCTTTTGCCGCTTACTATATATTTGTCAGACAAGTGACCAACGTAAGAAAAGAAAATATAGAAGTCAACTTTGACACGATTCATAACGTGAAACGTTTATATTATGAACATTTGTTAGAGCTATAAAAACATACTTTAACAAAAAAATAAAAAGCAAGTTCATAAAATCTATTCACTTATGGAATATAGAGCTTGGGACTTTGTGATAAAGTTAATATTGGATTGTTTTAACATTATCATTGTTCTCATAAACGTTGGCGTCTCTACCTAGAGTTCACAGATAAAAGGTTTTTACCGGAAGTAGTTCTTAAAGCACTGTAAGGCCTGATTTGTGTGTTAATGATGTGCGACTGAATAAACTGTATTTTTTATTGTACTTTTTATTTTTATTATTATGAATAGAGACACTGAAAATATTCAAAAACATATTCATCAGTCATTTCACATAATGCCACACAATGCGCAATACTTCATTTTTTATCACTTTCAATGATCAAAAAAGCTTTTCAAAGATGTAATCAGATCGCGTGCAAGAGTTCGTGTAAGTGTTTAGACGTAAATACATGAGTTTCTATAGCGTCGAATCGACGTTTTTATTAATACATTATTACAAGTCACAATAGATGAGGAATAGTGTTAATTGAAAATAATTATAGTTATAATTTTTATATACAATTACATGTCTCTACCAACCAAATTAACTCGAATAAATGTAACGTATAGCGGGTAGTATTATATTCATAGAGAAAAAACCTATGAAAATTCTGATATCGCCAGACACAAACGGTTTTAAGATTTTTTAATATATTTTGAATCCTACTAAATAATGACGTAACCTAACCTAACCTTAGGAGCTACGAGTATGTACGATATAACTGAAAATTATGCCTATTCGTTGAATTCCGAGGAAGGTTTAGGTATGAAAATAATGTAGATTATTTATCGTCTAGACTAACTTTAAGTCGGTATAATAATAGAAATGCAAAAATATTCCTAGGGGACGTAGCTTTATCCATTAAAATTGTATTAAAATTGTATATTTTAGGGTTTTAACTCCCGAATAAACATAAAAAACAGTAACATCGCGTACTTTATATTTCTAAGCCGCAGTAAAAATCACCCTTTAAATGTGTATCAAATTAACGTACGGTGATATTGTTTCTCTTAAATAAACCCAAGAAATAGTTTTCAATGGCATATAGCTCATGTAATTAAGTCACTTTAAGAAAATCCTTCTAAAGTATTATATATAAAAAGATCAATTATTACACACATTTGGCGTAGGAGGCAAGTAAAAACTAATACACGCAATTATTTCGCAATTTTTCTCTGAGCACATTGTATCGGAGGTTTTCACTTCGACCCTAATTCACTCTTAAGTACGTTCAGTTACTTGCCACTGGCAAAACTAATGAAGTAATTACTTTCATTTGTTTCTTTTCTTCCTGGTTTTTGCTTCCTTCGATCAGGCGAATTGGCACGTACTATCAAACACGGTAATGAATGGTTTCGTAGTTTGAGCAGCTCTTTTCATATTTTCCCGTTTCTGGCTATTCAATATCTTTATGCTATATATATTAATAATTTTGAGGTAAATTTGTATGTAGGGATCTGTTCGTGATTTAGACTCAAGTCTTCCACTTCGCGCGTTTGTGGTTCGAACCCAGTAATACAATAGTAACTTTGAGAATTTAGATACAATTTTAAAGTTAAATCTCATCCGGTTTATGATTAAGCTAGATATAATGAAGAAACGTAAATGTAACTGGTAAAGCGTGGGAGTGTACCACACTCCTCTGCCTATACCTTCGGGAATTACATGCGTGATGTTACTTTTAAAAAAAATAAGAAACCTACTCGTATCTTACAGTTCTATATAATATATTCTAAGGTATGTGAAGTCAGCCAACTTGTACTTGACCAATGCCATTGGTTATGGCTTCAATATTTTTACTTTGGTAAGAAAATTTGAAGCACTGGAACGACGAAAGGCGTTGGTAATTATGACGATGTGAAGAGACCAAGTTTAGGAAGAATTCTCACGCTTCATTCTTCTCTTTAAATGAGATGTAAAAAAGTATACTTTGGACATACAATAAAATTATAAAAAATGAATAATAATAATTATCATTGGAGATAGCTAATTTTTTCTTTTGTTAAGCAAAAAGTACGTGAATTTTAAACTGCATTTACATAGTATTACTCACGGGCGAGATTCATATGTATATGTAAAGAGCACGTTTTTATTATATTACTTGTATAACTCTGCCACAATTTAATAAACTGCGTCTTCCAAGAAATATTTCTTTTTACTTTCATAGCTCGGCCCGTAGCAGGAGAACCAACGAGTCAGAATTTTTTCAGCAAACGGTAGGACGTGAGAATATTTCAAAGATATGGGATCAGTGCGTCCCTCAAGGAAATTTCTGCACCCATTGTCATCCCTCGTTACGTGAGAAGAAACGCTGTGATAAAAATATATTTGACGCTAATATTACGAGAAGGGACATTGAATGAAATAATCTTAATGAAATGTTAGGATTTTTAATATCTGTCATAAATATTTGCAACGCAACAAATGCTGGTTATGAATTCTAACAGGATCGCTCGGTTCGACACATAACAGAGGAACGATCGAAATTTCCTGTTGGCTATTGCAAGACCAAAGTTCTAACCATACTGCATACAGAAAATTATCTCAGTTTGTCTTTTACATTTAAACATTGAAACCTAATATGAATATATACAAAACTCTAAGAATTTGCATAGTCAACGTTTTTCCGATAGTATTTTTGATAATAAAAGTATTATTTTATAGTTTTTTTATAATTTACAAACATGATAAAAAAAAATTAAATATTATTATTGTATTCTGTTCTGTAGACGCGAGAGATATAACATACTTATTTTTAAGGGAATATTTATTTATTATAGTTAATTATAATTAATAAAAACATGTTAAAGTATAATTTTCTTTGGTAATCGTACAGTTACAAAATCTGATTTACACGGTTCTTTTCATGCGCTAGTGCAAAAAACGGGCGTCTCCCGGGATCTTTGGGACGATTAATGGATACATGGGCCAGTCTCAAACGTACTTGGAAGTTCTCCGCTACTGTAGAGACATCCGACAAAGTTTAACGATTGTTATACAACGACATTGACACCGACGTAACTTAAGATGGCTACCGAAACACTAATGATAATTTTGCCAATATAGTAACCAATAATTTGGAGTCGTAAAACAATTATCGATTATAATTATAATTATCGTCGTCTTGTAGTTATGAGAATTTCAAATAAAGATGAAAGTAAGTAATAAAATTGACAGTGTAAGTTGCAATTAAACCGTAAAAAATCTATCAATTAAATCACGGCACACAAATTAGAAAATTTCCATCTCGCCAGTAACTGCAAGACTCTTTGCCGACACAAATTACATTTCAGTTCTGTGAAGATTAATACCAAGTTAAAATGTTAATACGTCCCCTTTTTGCCACGAGAGGCTATTTGAAAAGCCTACAGCCTCGGTAATTATGAGAACGGTGCATCAAATACTTTCTATACATCGTAGAATTTCATGTTCCTAAATGTGCAGTGGATGAAAATTCACATTAGGATTCATTCACCACATCATAGAGGACTCGGTGTGTAGCATTAGGCTCACCACCTATTCCATGGGACCTAAACGTAACTGGTGAAACCCCGGAGCGTACTACATTCCTCTGCCTACCCTTTCAGGGATTACAGGCGTGATGTATCTTTTTATATAGAGGATCGATATATTAAAAATACTGTGCATATGTATAATACACAGTCACAAAAGGTGATAAAAACTTTAAAGGTATGTCCTTGATAAAATCATTAGTTTTAGAGAATTTTATCATTTATAGGTTAATAGCCGATAATTAATCTAATCTGAATATTAGATAGTTAGCGAACTAAGTGAATCGTTGTAATAAAAGTATTAAATTAATTGTCAATATATTACGATTAAAGAGTTAAATTAGTGTTACAAGACAAAAAGGGCAGTTTAAATTATAAAAAGCAATATTAAACGTCTTTCTTTGTTTTTAAGTGCTATATTGTAATGCGCAACAACTGACTGTTTGATCATTGATGTTATTATTTTATTATTATCATATCGTCACACCAAGTCACTTATGTTGTAGGCAATTTGATAAATTTTGTATTTCAATTAAAGTTCACGTAAGTGTTGGGGTTATGTTACATTTCGTTAAAGTGTTTATTTTAATGAACATCTAAAACCTTATAACAATGATTATTTCAACTCCACCAAAAATAATAACATTAGAAAGTACACATAAAGTCATTATGTTTTTCGTTCAAAAGCGGCATTGTGAAGCCGCTAAAAGCCGCCTCCAGCGGATCTCTTCAAATAATCATTATGAAAAAGTAATTTAAATCTACGCGAATAACGAATAGATACAGTGAAAATGTTTAAGATGAAAACGATTTTCTGAAATGAAATTCAATTTTAATTATAATCAACGCTTTTATATTATGTCTGTTAATGGGTTTGTTTAATTATTTGTTTTTATACTTGCGCTATGCATAGAAGTGACCCGGATGATATTAAGTTGTGAAAGACGCAGACAGCTTTATTTGTAATAGATTCTCATATATACCAAGCATTGGTAGCTTGAATCTAATAAATTTGAGATATGACACTTTATAGTGCTCAATTTACGAGTGTAAAATATTAGGGTTTGCGATCGCAATTGCCTTTTGAGCGGGCGATATATTCGTCGTAACTAAAAAAATAAATTCAGCGAATCTGACTATAAATTTTACAAGAATAGGATGAATTGTTAAATTATAAGGATTTCTTGCATTTTTTAAGTTAGCAATCGAATTATCTAATTATATTATTGCATAAGACAGGTGAACGTCTTATCTTGATTCTTCTCTCCATGCCTGCCACATACATACATAAGTTTAAGCATCTTTAAGTATAATCTTTCCACGAGACGAGCGGATCCAGGAGTTCGCGAGCAGTTCAAGAGGAGGTCAACAGCTCTCAGACAGTCTTACGACAATCATGAATTTACAAAGCTCACTTAGGAATTTTAAAATGAAGGTGCGAATGAAAATAAGTGTCGCCTCTCCTTGTTTTTGCGTTAAAAAATTACAATAAATATTCATTTTAAAAAACTCCATAAACATACTTCAAAATAAGTAAATAATATATTGCTCTTAAGCATATTGATTTAAGTATTTTGAATATTGTTCAAGACTTTCTCTCATATGAAATCATCTGTAGAATCGACAATGTTGGGCTTTAAAAATAACTTGTTTAAAAATTCGTAAGCAGTATTGAAAATTATTAATTTGCTTTAAAAACAAAAATATAATGTCATTTTATACATAATTCAACTTTAAAATAAGTTTTATCTTCTTTCATATAAGCCTGAGCCGCCTGCTAAGTATCCTTTACGACCTGTACTAGTCATATGTGAAGTAAACTCAGATTTTAATTTATAATATTTATCCGTAAATGATTATTATTATCATTATTGTTATTATACTATAATTCCAGGTCCCTTACGGGGTGCGCAAAGAGCACCGAGTGCCAAATAATGTCCTTAAAGACTTGCCTTACTGCCTAAAGACTTGACTTGACTTAAGAACTTCAACGTTCTTTCAAGCCTGCAGGTGGGTTTAAAAGACATCTGATTCCCTCGTCATCCCTGAATATCTCTATTTGCAGACCTGGCGCTATTTTGTTATATATCTCACTCTCTTCATACACGAGAAGAGAATTTTTCAAAAATAATGGTACTACATCAATACGTTACGCGTGTGCTTAATTGTGACATAGGCTAATGATCAGGGGGCATTAATTATACCCGCCTCCGAGTAAATCGATCATCAATCACTCCGAAACATCCCTCTATCTACCGAGAATGTCTATTCCCAGTGAGGGAGAGCGGAGACTGTAGATTTTTTGCATAATATGAGAACTTATTGTTACTTTTTTATTCTTTTACAGACTTTACTCGCGGTGGAAAACATTTTGGAGTGCTCTAAGAATTGTAAGTTATATGGTTCTGTCTGTTCTGTTTCTTCTGTTCCTTATCCGAAGCAGTAAGCGATATTTTAATCTTCAACTAAACATAATTGAATAAATGGCATTTTCTAGCCAGCCGTCTTCCATCTTATAGTTTATCTGCGCTTTTCTTCAGACGGAATCGCGACCAAACGCTAGCCTATCATATAAAAAAGAATCATAAAAAACATAAGCTTGTATAAAAAGATTACATGCTAGAATTCAAACCAAAGACTCTTGGATTAGATTCCCGAAAGCTAAGCCACTAAACTCCTGCTGCACGTCTGGTTATAGCAAAGTAAGGGCCACTCCAGACTTTACAGATTAGTATGCTAATCGTAATGAGAGATACCACTTCACGTTTATACCCCAATTATTATTCAATTTTCTGATTAAATTTAAAGAGTCATCAAAATTCTCTCAGAAAAATAACAAAAGAGCGTAACATCGACAAATGAAACTTAACATTTTGTCATAACGGTGTCGTCTGCGAAGCTGTATTGATTTAATCTGTAATTTCCGTCGATCCCTATCCAAAGATCGTTGCTTTGTCCCAAAATATTCGAAATATCCCTATAAAATGGCCGCTACAAAAAGCTCTCCATATATTGAACCGAGTATAGCCTATTTACATTCTAGGGCTAATATTTCCTCGGCTTATGGCCAGACGCTGCTTATTCTCCGTCCCAATGTAGATAGATCTAAATCGCTATAGCCACGTAATGTATTCGGATATTTTATCCGTTTTGTATTGCAAATTCTGACGGCGTAAAAAATCGATGAGTTTGCGAGCTCTCTGAGAGAATGTCTTGTGAATATTTTTGCTGTCAACAGAATAAAGTGTCACCTGAAAAATATTAGCATAACTGTTGATACTCGACATACAGTTATTCATACAAATTCGGTTTTGCAAAAAATCAAAATGAGAACCAGATATTACTTTACCCCTTTTGAAGCGGACTAACACACTTCATACGAAAAAAAATACTGAATAACAGTCGGTGTAACAACGAAGGAGGCCATGGTATTTACCCACGATTCTTGGTCGTTGTTCTTTCGTAATAGTCAATTTTTTCGTATATGCGAATGCGATGAATTTTTTATCGTTTACAAAACGCAGAGAATAAAAATTCTCATGCAAAATGTGTTACTGACATTAGGAAAAGGCTATTTGAAGTAAACTCACGCATATTACATTCACACGTATACTTACGATAAAATCAAAAGCGTAACTATTTTTAAAGTCGATGAAATCTATTAGATATTTAGTTCAATATTTATATACACGTGAATAATCTTTTTATATATTCATTATACCCTTATGGATTTTGAAGAGAGTGTGGGTAGAAAGACAAAATTTTTTTTACAAGAACATTTGTATGTGAAATGATTATTAGAATTCGATTTCGTTGTCGTATTTGTCACCTCATTCCCCCGAGAATTACTAATGCTACGGCATTGTTATGTTCCGTTTAATATTTTAGCAGCGTTGACGGCAATTACAATGGGCTATTGGAAATGTTTTACATTAGAAAATCGTTTCGTCCTTGATATTTAATAAGAAGAAAAAATCCAGTAACAACTTCCGATATCATTCTGCCGATCGAATTATAATAAGGCACGATACTTTATAATATACTCTTGTTTTACGGATAATTTCGACGTAAATAAGTTTGAGACATAATTCATCTGTCTCTCAGCTTTCCCATTTAGATCATAAAAGAAGAAGTTTAACATAATGTTCAAATGACTGTCAATTAAAACAAATTACTTATTAGACATTTTGTACTAATTATACATGATATTCACGTTACTTAAAATTAAATTATTCAAATACTATACAGTATTTTTTACATTGAGAATTTATTTTGTACGTTTATACTTCTCCTTTCCATTTAATAGAATTTCTCTTTTGATTATTTGACCGTAATTAAGACCGTTGAAATAGTAAGTAGTATTCTTATTGTAGGTGGACTTTTCGTGTGCTACGAGACTCTGTACGTAGGTTACGCGTAGCCTGTTTACGGACATGTGCTACGACGAGCCTACGTGCTACGTTTTCTTTAACTTTTAACGAAACATATATTATCGTCGTCTGCTACAAATACTTGGCTTGGACTAAAATTTAATATATTTTAATAACATTTTTTGACATGTAGCTGCACTTTAGAAGACTGGTTAATTTTTTAATAGCACGCGTTAGACTAAGTTTTCGGTTATTATTTTTATCTTGACAATTAAAGGCTCGTTCAACATTTTTTATAATGTACATATTTTATTAATAATTGCTCTCATATAAAATACTTTTTATTATTAGACAAGTAAGCAACAAAATTGCTTAATTGCAAAATTGCACGTCGTGCTCTTTCACCGGGCTACGATTAGTGATTTTTAATAGACGTGCCATAAACCAGGAGCGTCAATCGATTACATAATTGATTAACTAATTTCACTACACGAATAATGACGCTCGTGTCACCGAATCGGCACGTGGGCCAATTAGACGTTAAAGTTGATCACTTCACAACACAGTCACATGGACGCGTAGTATTGTTTACCACTGCGGTTGCATCGGGAGGGGGTACCTATATACGAGTGATAGGGGTAGGGAGGCGGTGGCGGTTTGACCGCCGCGCGGCCGCCTTGTCTGCGTGGTTGTGTGAAGGCGCATTTAACGCTGAACGCGGCCGCTCGGGCTGCTGTCGCCCGCTGCACTGAGCGAGCGGTGCGCGCGCCGGCGCCGCCGAACGCTCGATACGACGCGCCGCGCCCCACATCACATTACCACCTGTACGCTCCGTCAAAACACCGCTCCGCGGATTTGTCAACCCGCTATACTCGTACCGCGTAGTAAACATTCATCTCGACTATCGTTTTCATTAAAAGTGAACGTATGTACCATCAGCGAAAAAATCAATTTCACTTACTGACATCCGACCTTTTTTCAACGTCAAAGTAAGGTCCGCAAACATATCGTCAGCTAAATTATTGCTTCGAATTGGGATACGGTTCTAAATCCGTAAATTTGTGGCCTACATTGTCAGAAAATAGATACGCTCTTACACCGGACAAATAATTGGAAATACTACCCAAAGAATTGAAAATACTACCTTACTATTCCGATTTGCTAAGATTATGCTGTTGTTTTATATTCGGCCTATGCACTATTAAGTAATAAGAGCAACTGAATATAGTTTGTTGAAGAAACTTCACACTATCGGTTAAGATATAATCGTTTACGTAAACAAGTACATTCCGGACCGGCTCGGCAAATGGTTATTGCCACCATCTGGGGACTTTATGATAGTTTCAATCTCACACGTAGTAGCTATGAAATAAATTGATTCCTTACATTTCTATTCCATTCTCAGTAAACCTTCTGATGTTTTCTTATAAAAAAAATCTAGTACCTAATGTTTATTGGTATATTTGCGAAATATATGTATAATCGTGTGACCTCCAAACCATATCTTATAGTTCATTTACCTATATATGACGTATGTACCCGTAACTCTAAATCTAGTTAAGTTATTGACCCTATAGTAAGCTCACTAATATGTATATTTTATTACGAAAACAAAATAAAAACTCCTTCACAATTTTAATAGGGAATTTTAGTTACCGAGAAGTTTGTTTCCATTAGCGTTCTTGAAATTGATTACAACGCGTTTAATATTTTTAGTGATACTTAATGTTAGATTTCTTATTATCCTTGTTCTCAACAAAATGTTTGAATACATATTATATTTTTATTACACACTTTCTGAATAATTATTCACTGAATACTGGGTAACATTTCCTCCAAATTTCTTTCCTGTTAACATATACATGTACATATTATATCAAGCAAAATAAATTTGCTTTTTAATTAATAATGTATTTTTCACTTAATCCAGAACTGTACCTATAATCATATACCTACATAGATTAACTCAGCGTTGAGAAAGAACTTATATATACATTTTTAGTTTTTTTTTTTTTTTCAGATAATACCGACGGGATAAGCGGTACCAGAACAAACCAGAAAAACTAAATTTTGAAATTAACTCCCTTCTGTTTATGTGCATGTTCTTCGAGCAAAACTAACGGTTCAATTTAGATCAAGGGAGTAATTCATTACAATACGAATAATGATGGATTCAGGTGCCGAGAGAGACCCAGGCTCAGGTATCTCGACCGAATAGCTCAAGTTCTGATTTAAGGGGGAGCCAGCAAGTCCCCGGAAACCGCGTGCATGTATAAAGAGATTAATGAATGCGCAAAAGCACGGCAGATGTGCAAGGATAGAGATATTTGGCACTCCGTACTCTCTGCATACTCCGTAAGGGACCGGGAGTGATGGTATAATAATATTAATCTTAATACAAAGAAATGCACGGGTATGTTACGATTACAAAAGAATTTCCATCAGACGAAAAGTTTAAACAATTATTCATTCATATCAATGAGTGCATGTATGCAAATATTGTTTCATCGAGGAGATTGTAAACACTAGGTGTGATTTTCAACGTATGATCAGTATACGTACGATGAAATGCGTTTAAACACTTGCTCAATATTCTTACAAACGTCCAAAACATTCTGTCTTTGAAACTTACTTATTTTAATTAAGCGTGCTTGTCCACGAACTAGATGTATTTTAATAATCATTCATTATCATCATCAATTGTTTTGGTGGTCCACTGGCAGACGCATGTGTCATCTCAGAATGGGAAGAGTTAAGGCATATGGTTTGCTATATGCACGGCAGTCTTGAAGACTTCTAGCACCCCCATTAGTTAGTGTCGGGCCAATTTGGTAAAGACAATTCTTACTATACATAATTATATCCCTTTATTGGAATCCATTTTGAAATAAAACTATACTCAATATTTGTGTAAAAAAGTTCGGAGTACTCCGAGTTGGGACATCTAGTTATATAATATTATATTTATGCAACATTAAAGAAAAAAAAAACTCAGAATATATACCTATACATGTTTTTATATATACTTCCGTATTTTCACAATACATAGTTGACTCATAATCAAAACCTTTTCAGACTACATTAGGCCGTTAGGCTTAGTTTATTAAGAATAAATCAATGCTACTTAATCACAAAACCCTAAATCCATTCAGGCATAATCGCGGCCGCCATCACGCCCAGAGCCCTGTCTGTGTCTCGTTAGAGCGGCCTAATGAGGTGAGGCGTCCGACTTTACGCGTCCTGCGTAACCAGTAAATCGACTTCCGCTGAGATATATTGTTAAAACTTGTATAATAAATATGTAATTTTAGTCGGATTCGAAGCTCCCAGTGGCTCATTAGCGAATGCCTTTATTAAACTTGCGTGACGAGGGTACAGGCTGCGCGTTAAGGCCGTTATGGTCTCGACTAATGCAATGTGTTTGGTAGGATACACTTTTTAGGTTAATTGAAAAGATTGTTGTGTCATAATAATTTATTGTTACAATTATTGCGATACGGTAACGATATCCCAAGTAGTAACATAAAAGTTTGTGTGCTATTCAGAGCCGGCTATAAATGATAATGAATTGAAATAGACAAGCGAATTGGTAGCAAATTGAAAAACGAAATAGAACTGAAGGTATATCTAAAATTGTTTACACATACCAGTCCCAGAAGATCAACTTGGAATCCTCATTTCTTAGCACGCCCACCAACTACTCTTCTTTAAATAAGAAACCAACAGCACAGACGAATTTCAAAGAGTAAATTCTACCACGTACACTGCCTACAAGGCTTATTTGCGTAAAAATAAAACATTTTCTCTTTCAGACACGGACTGAAAAGCTTTATTTAGATTTAAAAATAACGCAAGGAATCCTACTCAGTAAAGAATAGCCTTTTGCGTCTCCCAGAGAAATGTAATTACTAAAGTTAATTATTATAAATTGAGAAGTAAAACTTCACTTTAATATACACTTAAATGTCTCAGATTACAATTCAGAGGAACACTTAGCTGATATAAGAATACTATAAATGATCTTGAATTGAAGTATACGTTACCGACATTAGAAACATAAACGAATTGAAAAACTCAATACCATAATTCTGATTATATATACATATATTAAATTCCATAATAAAGTAACATTATTTTATTAGAAAGACATTTCGTATTGCCGTAGCTCTTATAGCGATATACTTATATACATTTATTGACGCCAGTTTCTTAACGGGTTAAGCAGATAGTGATCGATGTGATCAGATCCAATTTAAATTCACAGCTCTCATTATACACCTAGATTACAAAGACGAACAAATAACTATAAAAGTAACTAAAGTTACAAGAGAAAAAGAAGAAAGAACGGTTATTGCGTATCAACTTGGCAGGAATATTCGCTCTTGTTTGTGAATACGAAATTGAGTCGATACGGGATTAATGATGAGGTCCGCGACCCACTTTCCACGAGTCAAAAGCAATGAATGAGTGAACGAGTACTCGTTCAAAACCATTCCACTCCGAGCTAGTTGGAACTGTTGATATTGTGATTTTGTTCGGGTCTAATAACAGAGAAAATACTGACATACATACGCAACAGGGAAAATACTGACATAAAAATAGACTGCTGATAAAAAAATCAACGCCGTCACTCAGAATACATTATGTAGATGTTTCGTTCTGTTTATGTATGATTATAACAAATGAGAATAAATTTACAGTAATTAATAACAGATTCCGAAATGTAATATTCATTGTCGGAAATAACAATCGCTTCTCAATGTAATTTCAGAAGATAATCAATTGTCGGTTACAATAATGGCATTAACATACCGTAACACCACGCCTGTAATCGCCGAAAAGGTAGGTAGAGGAGTGTAGTACACCCCCACGTTTCACCGGTTACGATTTTGTTCCGTCATATATATGGTGAACCTATTGCCATAGACAAGGTACAAATCCAGATTTCGAGCCACTACTAAAAATTTTAAATTACAAAAAAATTAATAGCACCCGACCCGGGATTTGAACCCAGGACCTCCTAATCGGCAGTCGCGCTTTCAACCACTTGACCAACGAGGCGGTAATTGAATTAAAATGAACCATTAGCTTTAAGAAACACAATTATAATGCTTAACACGAAATTTATACACAGCAAGTAACAATTTGTAAAGGCATCGAAAAAAGGTACAGAACAGTAACACTTCTTTATTATTAAATAGTCTCCACCGCGACCTAAATATACTGAAAGGACTTATGAAGGAAAATGGGAATGAGTCCGAAAGTATTAGAGATATCTCGAAAAGTTATAATTAAATCAATACCTACATAATTGACCAAGTAAATAGTAACAGTGTGGTCCAGCATTCAGACTATTGCCAATATCTTCCAATTTTAAGGAAATCTCTAAACTATAGATACGTAGCCATCAATTTGTAACACAGGCGTGGACTTCATCTCGGTTCAGCTAAAATCTGGTGACGCAGCTCGTAACATGATTAAAGGCTCTGAACGAGCGCGAAGACCGGAAGCTAACATGCTCTGTAAGACGTAATGCATATCTTACTATCTACAGTTAAGTTAGTAACTACAGTTCAAACGTATCTCTTGCTAGTAACTACAGTTCAAGATTGTAAAGTTATAGTGTCAAATGAATATTCAATGATTTATTTTCGAAATTATTGATTCTTCTGAGCAATTTTTGTCTATGTTTGTTTGTAAAGGATTTTTACAAACAAAATTATAGAGTCAATGTATACTAGTACGTACATATGTATGGTTCTTGTTATAAATTATTGTTATATTTTGTATAATATAAGATAGTAATGTTTGAAATCTGATTAAGCAATTAACTCTGCCTGCTCCGTCAAAGATCTGGCTTGAACATACAGAAATAGGTGAAAAAATAATGAAAACAACGTAGTAAATGTATTATTGACCTAAATATATAGATATGTACAAAATTTAATTTAGCAAATTTCACATTTCCGTACGTAACACAATATCGGAAACTAGCAGCTTGAATGCTTCCACCCGAGACGCTATTAAATTATTGCGGGAACAAAAAGAGAATGAGTCATAAAAATGTACGTAAGAACTGTTGCAAGAATTACAGTGGAATTTAAAATGGAACTTCGCGGCGCCGTATTACATCATCAAAATAGTTTCAATGTATTTGAGGTGCGCCTTCAGGTATTTAATCCAATGTTTATGTAGTTACCTATTGAATTATTTCAAGTTATCTTATATATATGTTCATAAAAAATTATCACATTTTAAATCTAAAATTATGCTGAAATAAAACGTAAAAGAGAAAAAATATATTTATGGTTTATAACATTACAGTTTATAAATATTAGTATGATATATCTGATATTGTTCACCAGAATATGTTTGAAGATGTAAATATAAAATTTAAAACACGGCATTAAAAGTTATATTAGTATATACCTATAGTATAATCCATTTTAGGACGTACTGTTATAAAATGGTGTATAGCAGTAGGCTCACCGCCTTCCATGGAACGTATACGTAACTGGTGAAAGGTGGAAGTTTACTACACTCCTCTGCTTACCGCTTCGGGGACTACACGCGTGATATTACGTACTGTTCTAAAACAGTTCTTGTCCCGTTCTATAATAGGTGTTGATAGTAGAACCCAAGTGGATGTACTAAGCAAATGTAATAAGCAAATGTACATAGTTTGCATCTGACACAAAAGACAAAAAAATAAATACTTAATATTCTTAAAATACGTAACACACATATTTTGTACTACGTCGAACGTCCACTGAAGTCAATCCCTTTGATAGGGAAGGAAATTATTATTACACAAATATGAAAAGAGTCCGGGAACATCCGGTCTCATATCCGCGACTTTCTCAACATAAAGAACAATTCCGGCCGAAGACACGTCGCATTCCCACAACGAAATAGTTTTAAACTATTCCACCTCAGACTTTATTTTCCAGCTTCCATTTTCTGTTTAAAGACGATTTGTATTATTTTTCCGGCGACCTCACGTTGTTAACATTTATACGTTCCGGTTTAAACGTTATGTCTCTCGCTGTTCTGTTAGCAGAACGGGTTATATTTTATGTGTTGTAACACGTTTACTTTGTAAAACGGTTAAGTATTTCGGATACCTTATTCACGTCAAAATGTTTTTAGACCTTTATGTATGTGGACGTGTTTTCTAACAACTCTTGATAAATATCGATACACGAAGAATACTCTATACAGAGTGGTACAAAAGTGACAATAGTAAAATATTATAGACATGGGTCTTCTCTGAAAATGAGAAGGGTTAAGACCATAGATTACCTCATCGGCCAAGGGCGGGTTAGCACATTTTGCACGTATTACAAATCGTTATGAAGAACTCTAGGGTATACAGGTCTTTTGGTATTTTCGTTTTTTTATTCACCGTTATTAATATTGAATATGGTGTTGATGGACCTACATTTTGAAAAATGTTTATCCCAAATGTTATATGTGTATATCGGTATTAATAAACGTATACATACGTTGGTAGGCAAACACGACGCGATAGGTTCGGGAACTTTTACATACTTACAAATTAACTAGTAGTAATCCTATACACATACTTATATTTAAAAGCTATATAGTCTTTTTTCTTATCGATATATAGTAGCACGGAGTTTGATATATGCCCTGTGTATAACAGAAGGCTTAACCTCTTTTCCATGGTAGAATAAATCTGGTGAATCGTAGGAGTGTACCACACTCCTCTGCCTACCACTTTGGGGAAATACAGGCGTGATTTTATGTATGTAGGTTACAAGAACTATAGCACAGCGATAAAGCAATATGACATATTTACAACTAACTCCGCCAGGCGGTCCCAGACAGAAAGATAGGAATAAAAGTCATCCTCAAAAAATACGATAACACACATTAAAATACCTATTGGAAGGAAATACGAGTATGTTATAATATATAATAGTCTTGCCACCTTTCATTTACCTCATATTACTATCTATTTTACCACTGTTTTAGTAGCTATAAATGTAATCCTCAATGTGTACATTAACAAAAATGTTACATACATATTGTGAAAATGTACTTGAAAAAGGAACAAACAGCACAATATCACGCCTGTATTGTTCGAAAGGGTAGATAGAGGAGTGTATATATTGTACGTTTCATAGAAGTGAGCCTATCGTAAGCAAGAATAATAAATACCAAGTCATTCCAACTCATTAATACTATTCGGAACTAACAAATTAAAAATATAATTAAACTTGCAATCATAACGAACATTGCATAATATCAGCAAAAGAAATATTCGCAATAGGCAACAGCAATTTGCGGGAGCACTCGCTCCGGTCTCCAGAGAGCGTCCCGTCGATACAGCTGTTCGTTTATTACACGAACTCTCGATCAGGTGAAGCTGGAGTAGCACTATTTCATTACTACATCAAGCTTGGAGTGATTCGAAAATTATAGCACGGAAATAGCCGTTATATACTCTTTAACACGTCGTCTCAGACAACGCACGTCCTATTGATAATTCTACTTATTTTCATATGTCTATGCAATGGTATTAACAAATAAAAAAAACTTCGAAAACGATTTTAATAAATATTGACAAATAAGTCTTAAATTGTATACACTGAGTCAGAGTGCCACATGAGATATTGATATGATAAGGGCGGGTATAATAGTAAACAGACCTATTTCCGGAAACCTAATATCAATCAATATCAACTCCTAATTGCTGCGTAAGAATGACTTGTATAAAAAAATTTTCAGGGATATTCTTAAGAAATGAAATCGCAGATAAACATATAAAAATATTTTTCCGTACCGGATGATATGATCCGATTCACGGAACATAATATCCAAGCATCGAGAACAATAAAGGGTAACTTACAAATGCCATAACAATACAACTAAGTCAGTAATGTTTGGGTCGCTTTAATATTTTCGTTGCTTTGTTTCATTAAACAAAGAAATACGTTGTTACGAGCCGGGATCGTACGCGTAATACATACACCCGACAAATATATTAAACCCAATGTATTACGGCACGCTTATTTCTAAGGGCTATGACAAAAAATTTAAACATATTACGCCAGTATTTATAACAACAAAACATTTAAGCTACAGCTGTAACGAAGCTGAGAGCTTCCGTATCTCAAGCGGATAATCCCGCAGTCGGCGGCAGACATCAGTCGGCGTTAGATTTACGGCGCAGCGTTTTGCTTCGAGTTCCGTTACAAAATATGTCATGTGTATAATATATAACATGACGGTGATAGCCTTGAAACCGTGGTAGATTAGTGCTTAAGAATTCGGTCTCTCACTCCGGGGGCGCAGGGTTCAAATCCATGGCGCGCATCTCTTTATAAAAGTGCGCTTTAAGTTTAAATATCACTTGCTAACGGTGAAGGATAACATGCTGAGGAAACCTGCATACCTTAGATTTACAAATAAAATCTAAGGTGTGTAAAGTCTGCCAACCCGCACTTGGCCAGCGTGGCAGACTATGGCCTTAACCCTCTCAATATGAGAGGAGACCCATATTC